>PVHY01012949.1:0-42781 GCA_004024945.1 Uropsilus gracilis | reverse complement strand
GATTGTCTTGCATTGGCTTGGTATTTTGGCTAAGAAGGCTGGGGATGGTGGTAAGGACCCACGAGTGGAAAGTTTAAACTGTGTATTAAAGTTTTTCTTTTCTGCAGTTTCTGGAGCTGAAAGCAGAGAGCAGTTGGCTGGCTTTTGCATATCAATGGTAAAGGTGATCAGTGAAAATGCTAATGAAGAGTGTGTAGCCAGCTTTGTAGAGAGTAGCAGGCAAATAAGAGTATCCAGTTAAGGTTAAAGGTAATTGCAGTTAAGTACTGTTTGTAGCCTGCTTTGGAGAGAGAAGCAGGCGGATAGGGGTAAACAGTTAAGTCAGAAAATCTCTTTTTTTACCCACTTTCACCTAGAAGAAATCACATTAGCAAAAACAAATCAGAAAGAAAAAGACAGAAACCAAATTGTTTCATTAATATATGGAACATAAAAACAAACAAAAGATCAGGAGGAAAAGTCAAAACGAGCTAACAACCAAACTAAAACACATAACTGGAGCCAGGAGCAAGTGGGAGTGGTCAGGGAAGGGAGGTGGTGGGTAAACCCCAGGGACTACAATGATGTGAAATATATATATGTATATATAAATTATTAAAATAAAAAATATTTACATGGAAATGTAAAGGACTTAAGTTAGTGAAGGTAATCTTTAGAACAACAAAGTTAAGACATGCTCATTACCCATTATTGAGGTTGAATATAAAATTTCAGAACCTAAGACAATATGCTATTATTGCATGGATATAAAAATAGGCAAAGGAATATAGTCTAGAAATACACCCACACATACAGAATTTCGAATCAATGATTTTGAGTCATTTGGATATCCATAAGAAAAAATAATTTATCAAATATTTAACAGGGCAACAAAATTCCAATCAAAGAGGATTAGTAGATTGAACTATACAACTTCTATTTGGAAAAAAGACAATATAAGAGAGCAAAAAAAGCTAGTCACAGACAGGGAGGAAAAAAATTGGAATGCATATATTTGATAAAGTATTCATATCCAGAATATATAAAGAATTCATACAAATGAATATGAATTCAAGAATTCCTACAAATGAATACAAATGTAAGAATTCTTACAGATTGACATCTCAGTAACAACAAAAAAATGTGACAAAAAGTTTCCAAAAAGAATACCCAAATGACTGACCAATAAAAATGCAAAAAAAGATATCCAAAGCCAGGTGTGGTGGTATGCGCTTGTAATCCCAGCTACCTGGGAGGCTGAGGCTAGGGATCACTTGAGTGCCACAGGTTTGAGACAATCCTGGGCAACATAGCGAGACCTAGTCTCTAAAAAAAAAAAAAAAAAAAAAAAAAAAAGATATCCAACATCAGCGATCAGGAAACAATGAAATTCTGCTACATCCCAACTAAAATGCCCAAGATTTGAAGGACTGAAAATTCCAAGTGTCAGCAGGGGTGGTAAGCAACTGAGATTTCCATCTATTCTTAGAGGAAATATAAATTGACACAATCACTTTGGAAAATTGTCTGATGGTGTCTTCTAAGCTTATGAATGCCCTATGACCCAGGTGAATTTATAACTAGTCAAGAAAATCTGGTGCTGATGTTCACAAAACATACAAAAATGTTCATATTGATTTTAGCTATAATAATTCAAATGTTAGAAAAAAAAACACCCAAATACCTACCATCATTAAATGAATACATTGTGCTGAATTCATGCAGTGGAATATTGCACAGCACAGCAGTGAAAAAGAATAAAGTTAAATAAGCAAAAATGTGGTTGGATCTAACCATTACGGTGATTACTAAAGAAGTCAGATCCCCCAAAAAGTATACAGTAATCATTCTTTACATAAATTTCAAAATGAGGAACAAATTAATCTATGGTGAAAGAGACTGGAAAATCGATTACCTTTGGAGGAATTATCAAGTTGGAGGAGAAACAAAGGAACCTGTGACCTGTGGGAGTACTAGATCTAGATATATTTTATATCTCAATGTGGGTTGTGGTTACAAGCTTTTTTTTTTTTTTAGACTACATCTCTCTATTCTTGCCAGTGCAGTGGAACCACAGACTCAAGCAATCCCCAGCCTCAGCTTCCCAGGTAGCTGGGATTACAGGCGCACGGCATCACGCCCAGCTATTTTTTTTGGAACTAGGTCCTAGGTCGCACTACGTTGCCCTGAGCGGCACTCGAACCGTGATCCTTGCTTCCTGCCACGGCTTCCTAGGCTGCCATTTACAGGCATGCGCCACCATGCCCAGTCTTGTAAGCTATATTTTGATTTTAAAATAAGTGTCAGTAGGGTATACAAGGCACTATGCATATGGGTATTGTGTCTGATAGGAAGAGGCTTCAGTCCCTGTCTCCGGGGGGCTTATACTCCACTGTAGAGATGAGAAACACCAGCGTAAAAAGACAACCTGCACACATGTTTTCATGTGTTTGGTGAGAAGGGAGGTGGCTCCGGCTTTGAGTGCCAGTTATTTCAGAGAGGCCACAGCCGATTCCGGTGGTCAGAAGAGGCGCCGGATTGTGATCACCACTGTTGCTACTTCTCAGCAGCTTTGGGGCCCCTCTTCCGGTGGTTAAAAAGCAGACTGAGACAGCAACTGCAGGGGAGGTCAGAAGACGACGATTAACTCCGCTGCTCCTCAGAAAGAAGCATGCAAGGAACATGGTCAAGGAGACCATTTGGGTCAACAGTGAGTCCCTCAAACCCAGGCCCTGCTGTGTGGACACTGCAGCCTCCCTAGTGAGAAATGGCCACTGAATTGGATCTGCTTGTGAGAGCAGGGGTGAGGCTTAAATGTCAGGAGAGGGCAGAGGAAAGTCTTAGAGCAAAAGGATGTTGAGGTTTTCTCAGCTGAGGGTTGTGCCAGCAGGCGTAAGGAGAAGGGGAGAGAGAAATTCTTGCTGGGACTGAGTGAGTGAATAGAATCTGGTAAGATCCTAGAGGGGGGTGGGGCTGGGGTGGAGGCAGGTCAGTCCTAGATGAGGTAAAGGAGTAGATAAAGCATGCTCTAGGGCTGGTTTCCTTCTCTCCTCTCTCCCTCTCCACTTACTCTACCATATGCAATGCAACCCCTTATCTCTGCCACACTTACCTAGCATGCCACACTCCTATTAGCTTTGTGAGTCATCTCATCTGTGAGACTCTCTCTGGGATCACAGATCATGAAATTGCATTTATTTCCTTCAAACCCTGTGATTTCCTTACTTCTGTTTACTCTGCTTAGATTGTCCTTCTGCATTATCTCTACCTCCTGAACTCGTTTTATCCCAGTTTTGAGAAATAATTGACATAGTCCCTGTAAATATTTAAGTCATGGGGGCATGACTTTACACATATTGTGATTAATACATATTGTGAAATAATTACCACAATAAGTCCAGTTAGCATCCATCATCCAATATACATGTAATAAAAAAGAAAGAAAAAATGTTCTTGTGATGAGAATTCTTAATATCTACTTAACATATAACTTTCCTATAGATCATACAGCAGCATTAGCTACAGTCATACTGTACAATACATCCTGCAATATTCTAATTTATAAGAAATGCATATTTGTTTGGTTATTCAGTTGACCAATATATATTTCTCTTTGTTCACAGTACCTGACTCACACATTCCAAATCCTTGGAATTTCCTGGGCATAGAGTCGTAAAGGCATCTTTTGTTATATGAGTGGGGTGATCTTTGGCATAGCCAGTGGATTAAAGAATTTCCAGTCCCCTTAGCTCCATAGAGGTAAAAATCAACGACCAATGATTTACTCTATACTGACTACTTTCTAGAGCCTCCAGACCCAAAAGGACAGGATTTAAAAAGCCTCCACATTGGTGAACAGGGAATTAAGGTGTGTTCAGAGAGGGTGTGGAAACTCCAGGCCCTGTATGCATCTCTTGCACCTGGCTGCTCCTGAGTCTCAAACTTATATAGTAGCAATTGATCTAGTAGGCAAAACATTCCTCCAAGTTCTGTAAGCCACTCTAGTGAATTAATCAGAACAGGTCTTGGAATTTTCTGGTGTAGTCAGTCAGAGGGATGGGCAAAACCAAGACTTGTGAGTGATACCTGAAGTGGGAACATCCCAAGGGACTGAGCCCTTAATCTTTGGAGCCTGCTGCTATCCATAGGTAGTGAAAGGATAGATCATTTGCAACAAAAGGAAGGTCAGAGGCATAGCAAAGAAGCAGGCTTTTTATTAGAAAAAACCTGTGAGGGGCAAGTCGCAGAAATGGTCTTGTGGGCGAAGTGCAGAGCTGTTATATTTCCTTTGGTCAAACAAAGTGGAGGTTGGTGTGACAGGTGATTTCTGATAACATCTGAGTTCTTTGTCAGTAATACTGGCTATCCTGCCTGATTTGAATTTGCTTGTTCAAAAAAGGGGATTAGGGTGAAAAGGTAATTGGTTTGCTTTAGAGATCAGAATACAGATTTGTTTGGGGACAGGTACTGTCCATTCAGGTAGAATGTCAGTAATGAACTGAATTGTAGGACACATCTAGAACCCTCTGTTAATGGCCTGGGAAACTCATCCTTGTTAGAAATTGACCTCAGATCACTTTATCACCCATGAACCAACTTAATCTTTTCTGCCCTCCCCCTCCCCTGCTGTATCCCTCCTCCCCTCTCTTGCTCTATGTTTCAGTTCTCTTGGCAGTTTTAAATGTTTCTTATCTGTTTGTTTGTTTTTCCTATATCCCTCATATAAGTGAGACCACTCCATATGTCTCTTTTCTTTCAGGCTTATTTCTGCTAACATGGGAGAACCTCAGGGTAGACAATGATGTAATTTATATATGTGTGTGTGCAATCAATAAAGACATTTTTTAAATGGCCTCTGAAATTCAAACTTATACCCCTAGCACTTCCTTATTACAGCTGTAAGTCTTTACCTTGGATGACCTTCCTCCAATGCTCCCTCCCCTCCTTCACTTCTGGTAACCACAAGTCTGACCTCTTTGTCTATGAGTTCAATTTGTTAAATACTTATCTTCTGGTTCCACCTATATGTGATACCTCTCTTTCTCTCCTGAACCCTTATGTCTTTTCCAAGGTCACATCCCCAGAATCCCCACGTAGAAAGAACTTCCATCCTCTTAACTATTCCAGCAACAGTGTAATCTCAAAAAAAAAAAAAAAGGAGGTTCCATGTTCCCTGTCCACCCAAGGAAAGTGGGGCTGAAAAATGAGAAGAATCAAGAAAGACTGAGGAGAGAAGACTTGGAAAAGATCTGGGGGAGGTATGTGAGCAGAGACTTGTGGTAAGGAACCATGCTTGCTTCTCAGCCTTGGAATTGTACCAGGGACTTGGGTGAGGGACCCAAAGGGAAGTTGACAATGGCAGCCTTTATCTTGGCTTATATTTTGTTTTGGTCCTTTCCTTCCAGACTTACCTGGTCCTTCTGCCCCTTTTCTGCAGTTCCCCACCAGAAGGTACTTGAGACTTGTGGCAAATTTTTGGGCCTTTGTGGCAGTGCTTTGAGTAAACCTTGTTTGGCTGGGTATTCGCTCACAGTGGATGAGTAAACATGCATGCTTCATCTGTAAACTATATTCTCTCTCTTCTCTTTTCTCTATTGCACACAATCTATTAAAAATTTTTCTGCTGAAAGTCTTACACATTAAGAGTATATTTCACTTTTAAGTGGCAGGTGACAGACCCACTTAGAGCAGGCATATTTGGGAGTCCTGGGTACAGCTCATTCTACCTGCTAGCTTTGCTACTCTGTGTCTTGCTCATCAGTGAAGTTGAACACATTTGTCTTTCTTTTTAGTTGTTATTATATATACCTATTTTACATTAACTGTCTGAAAGATTCCTTTTTCTTTTCACCAGAATACAGCAAGTTTATTGAAGTAAAAAAAAAAAGAAAATGAGATGCCTGATAGACATAGGCTGGCAGTCTTAAAGGATAAGGACTGATAGACATAGGCTGGCAGTCTTAAAGGATAAGGACTGCCCTTTCTGAAAGATTCTTAAGGATAGAATCAGCATCTGTTTCATCTGTTTACCCCAAAAATCTTTCTCAGCTCTTGTAACACAGGAAATGTTTACTGTTCAAATATTTAACTGATTAACGTATCAGTTGGATTCAACAATATAGCTCTTCATTCCATAAATAAGTCTAATATAAGAGTTTTGTGAAGAACATCAGAGAAACCACAGAGAGCCCTTATAGGTTTTCGTTTTCCATTTGTATTTCCATTTGCATTTCTATTCTACCCTTGAGATATACTCAAAAGACATGCATATATCAAAAGTATGTACAAAAACACATACCAGTGTTATTATAACAAAAATACAAGCAACTTTAGGAACAACCTAAAGTTTCATCAGTACCAGAATGGAAGTCTCATATTAGATAGCCACTGGCCCTGAAGGAACAGAGAACTTACATACACTGCTTGATTCAACAATCATACATTGATTAGAGATATATTTTAGATAATAAAATACACACATATACGATAGTGATCCAATAGGGTATACCAGATAGTCTAGGTGTTTGGTAGGCTATACCACCTAGATGTGTGTTATTATACTGTGTGACATTCACACAATGATGGAGTCACTTGAGAATGCATCCCCATCATTAGATGACACACACCATATACCTACCCCCTGATTCTACCTCTGAGATATACTCAAAAAGCATGTACATATCAAAAGTATGCACAAAAAACACACACCAGTGTTATAACAAAAATACAAGAAAATTTAGGAACAACCCAAAGGTTCATAGGTAGCAGAATGAAAGAATTAACTATTGTATAGTCTTAAAATGAAACACTATACAGCCATGATCAAGACCATACACAAATAATAACACAGATAAAGCTCACTGGATGTTGAGCAACAGAGGTCAAACACAGGACTGCATGACTTTCTATTCTAATATTTATAGGTAAAATTAACTTACATGTAAAAATTCAAAATAGGTGTTGTATTTGTGAAAGAGGAAAGAGGTAATAACTGGAAGAGTACATCATGTATATACATTTAATTCTGTGAGGCATATATCTGTGATACTGTGCACTTCTCTGGATACATGCCACAGTTCAATATAAACACTTGTTTAGGAAGACAATGGCTCAACTGTCCCCAGAGTGATTTCTACAACACTAGATTTCCTCTAAAAGGGACTGAGACCAGTCACTCCTATGCTCTCAACTTCACCATTTACACTTTGCAATGAGTTTAGCAAAATGCCTGTAACCTTTAGAATAGATTTGAAAAATGTTGTCCCTGTTCTTCTTTTTTGTTCAGCACATCCCACCCCAACCTCCATGTTTCCTGGGCATTGACAGCCTCCAGTGTGTGCTTTGGAGTTTCTACAGCACACACAGCCAACAACTGTGTTTAGGGTCTAATATGACATTTGTAACCATGTCCATTCCCACTGGCAGAGATTCAAATGTCTCAGTTCCCCCAACATATCTGACCCCCAAATCACCACTATTTGTCTCTAAGATGCTTGAATATAATTCACTTACTCACTCAATTCATGTGCTTTGAACACCTATCATGTTGGGTACTTTCAGCTGTAGTTACATTGATTCACATGATTGGTGCACTTTGCATGGACATGGACCTCTGAATCTACCTAGTGCTGCATGCAGAGTTGTTAAAACACTTGTTGGGAGGAAATTCAAATGAAGAGGGGGATGTTATTGTGAAAACCATAGACTATTTCACAATATGATATGATATGATTGCATATCGTAGCATATGTTCCTAAATTAAGTTAGTACCTGTGCCCTCCGCAGTAGCACCTGATGGTGCAGCCACTGTGCCCAAGCTCACCTGCTTCTTCCACCTTTGCAGGTGGGGTGAGACAGGGCTTGTCTTGGGGTTGTCCAGATTGGGGTGGCCACCACTGCATACCCAAGTCCTGTGAAGAGGCAGGGTGCCCTATCTGGGGACGGGGAGGGGGCAGTGCTTGCAACAGATCCCTCTCGGGAGGGATCTTGCCTCCATTCCAGTTAGCCCTTACCAGGAATAAGGAGTTCCAGATGATTTTCAACCACAAAAACAGAAGAAGTGAGGAAGAGGAAAAAATGCCCTAAAAACACATGCCACCCGTGCAGGACTCAAAAAGAGCATGGCAAGAACCACCAAGCATTGAACTGTGAGAGTGAGCATAAAAGAGAAAACTATGCCTACAACATCATTGGGGAGCAGTGATCAAAAACCTAGAGCAGAGACGCTGTCAATAAGGGCATTGCACACCCCCTTTGCACAGATGGAGAAAGGCTGCAGAATGACAGTGGCCCCACAACAGAGCTCCAAAGGAGGAGACCAGGAGATCTACCATCAGCTGATAGCTGTTCCCATTGAGGAGCTGCTCTACCAAAATAAAAGGCTGGGAATCTGATTTCCAGAGCCAAAGACCTGAAACATAATGTGAAGGAGCAACAAAATGAGACAGAAAACAATGGAGATAACAGCTAACAAGAAACATTGATACAAGCCAAAGGTGCTTGAATTGGCCTACAAAGGCAAAAGCAGTACTGGAAAGCTAAACAGTGTGATCTATCATGTCCCAAGAAGTCACACCCACACCCATGATGAGGACATAGATCCAGAAAGGAAAAAACCAAAGGGCTAAACATGAACAAACAAAAATAAGAAAGGTGGAGAGACCAGAGAGGATGTGGTGGTGGTGGTGGTGGGGGTATTCCCATGGAGATCAACAATCATACAATTATGTTTTGTAAAAAATCCAAAAATAAAATAAAAACCAATTGGGTTGAGGGGATCTGTTGACACAGATGGTAGTCATTTCCCTAGTCCCTAAGAGTATAACTCATCAGTTATAGTAAGTCTGCTCTTCAGGTCCTTGACTTGTGGATAAAAAGCTACTGGACTAGGGAAAGTTAACAGTGATAGGAAGTTCTTAAGAAGAGCAAATAAAACAAACAAACAAAGAAACCAAATCAAAACCCCTAAATGACCATCAGGAAACCATTAGAATCTCAAACATCAATAATCATCCTAGATGTCAATGGTCTAAACTCAGCAATCAAAAGATGAAGAGTTGCAGACTGGATCAGAAAACAGAACCCAACACATCTGAACTCTAAGCATAAGCATAGACTGAAGATGCATGACTGGAAAACTACACTACAAGCAAATGGCCCCCACAAGAAATCAGGGGTTGCCATTCTTATATCAGACAGAGCAGACTTCAAATTAAGAAAAGTGACAAAAGATAAAGATGGCCACTACCTAATGGTTAAAGGGTCAATCCACCCAAAAGACATAACAATAACCAACATATACACACCTAATGAGGGAGCACCAAAATTCATAAAACAACTACAGGTAGAACTGAAATCAAATATTGGTGAGAATACATATGTGGTAAGAGATTTTAACATGACACTCTCAACAAAAGAGAGATCAACAAAACAGAAACTACACAGAGACACAAAGGCTTTAAAGGAAGATCTAGACCAAATGGACCTAATAGATATATACAGGACACTACACCCGCAAAGGACAGAATACATATTCTTTTCAAATGCACATGGTTCATTCTCTAAAATTGACCATATATTAGGCCACAAGACAAACCTGAACAAATAAAGATTAAAATGACACCACCTTTTTCTCTGATCATATAGGCATCAAATTAGAAATCAACAATGAAAAGAAAATAAGGACAGTAAACACTACATGGAGACTGAACAACAGGCTTTTGGAAGATCACTGGGTAAAAGAGGAAATCAAAGAAGAAATTAAAACCTACATGAAGGAAAACAACAAAGATAACACAATGTTCCAAAATATGTGGGACTCAGCAAAAGTAGTATTAAGAGGAAAGCAATAATGGCCCCCAAAAAGGATTGAAACAACTCAAAGAAATAATCTAATCTCCCAACTCAAGTACCTAAAAAAAAGAGCAACAACAAAAAAAAAACCCCAAACCCAGCAGAAGACAAGAAATAACAAAAATAAAAAGCAGAGATTAATGAAATAGAAACCAGAAAGACCATCAAGAAAATAAACAAAACCAAAAGCTAGTTCTTTGAAAAAATAAATAAAATTGATAAGCCCCTTGCAAGACTTACAAAGAAGAGAGAAAACTCAAATAAACAGGATCACAAACAAAAAGGGAGATATTACAACAGACCCAACAGAAATACAAAAGATAATTAGAGACTACTACGAACATCTATATGCAAACAAATACAGCAACCTGGAAGAGATGGACAAATTCCTAGAGCAGTACAGTCATCCAAAACTGAACAAAGAAAAAATAGAAAACTTACGCAGGTCAATCACAAGCAGTGAAACTGAGGCAGTCATCAGAACTCTCCCTAAAAACAAGAGCCCAGGTCCAAATGGTTTCACAATGAATTCTACCAAACTTTCAAAGAGGAACTAACACTGGTACTGTTAAAACTCTTTCAAAAAATTGAGAATGAAGGAAAGCTACCAAATACCTTTTATGAAGCAAACATTACACTAATTCCAAAACCAAATAAAGATAGTGCAAAGAATGAGAACTAAAGACCAATTTCCCTAATGAACAGATGCAAAAATTCTAAACAAAATCATGGCAAACCAAATCCATTTCATAAAAAAGATTACCCATCATGACCAAGTGGGATTCATCCCAGGGACACAGGGATGGTTCAACATCTGAAAATCAATCAACATAATCCATCACATCAACAAAGAGAAATACAAAAACCATCATGTCATATCAATAGATGCAGAAAAAGCATTCAATAAAGTCCAGCATCCTTTCATGATGAAAGCCCTGGAAAAAATGGTATAAAGGGAACATACCTCAACATAATAAAAGCTATATATGACAGACCCACAGCAAATATCACCCTCAAAGGGGAAAAACTGAAACCATTTCAATTAAGGTCTGGAACCAGCAAGTATGTCCACTCTCTCCACTCCTTTTCAACATAGTTCTGGAAGTCCTAGCTAGGGCAATAAGAAAAGAGAAAGACATAAAAGGAATCCAAATAGGGAAAGAAGAAATAAAGCTATCATTATACGCAGATGATATGATACTCTATGCAGAGAAGTCAGAAAAATTGACAGAAAAGCTAATTGAAATAATAAACCAATTCAGTAAGGTAGCTGGATACAAAATCAACATACAAAAATCAGCAGCATTCATATCTGCCAAGAATCAATCAGAAGAAATTAAAAAAAAAACCCATTTACCATCGCACCAAAGAAAATTAAATACTTGGGAATTAACCAAACAAAAGAAATAAAAGACCTATACAAAGAAAGCTATAAAACATTCTTAAAAGAAATAGAAGATGATGTTTAAAAATGGAAAGACATTCCCTGTTCATGGAACGGAAGAATCAACATTATCAAAATGGCTATACTACAGAAGGCAATATACAGACAGATTCAATGCAATTCCAATAAAGATCCCAATGACATATTTTAAAGAGATAGAACAAAAATTACTGAAATTCTATGGAACAACAAAAGACCCGAATAGCCAAAACCCTTTTGACAAACAGAAGAGAGAATGGAGGTATTACTATTCCAGACTTCAAACTATACTACAAAGCCATAATACTTAAAACAGCTTGGTACTGGTACAAAAACAGACAAACAGACCAATGGATCAGAATTGAATACCCAGAAATAAAACCACACATATATGGTCAAATAAAACTTTGACAAAGGGCAAAAAAACACACCCAGAACAAGGATAGCCTCTTCAGTAAATGGTGCTGGGAAAACTGGATCAGAACTTGTAAAAAAAATGGACCAGGACAACACCCTCACACCCTGTACAAAAGTCAACTCAAAATGGATAAAGGACCTGGAAGTGACCTGCAACCATAAAATACATAGAAGAAAACCTGGGCAAAACCCTTTATGAATTTCACCTCAGAAATCCATTTTGGGAAACAACTATGACTGGCAAAAAAATGAGAGAAAACAAACAGCTGGAACTATATCAAACTAAAAAGTTTCTGTACAGCAAAAGAGACAATAAACAAAACAAAAAGAAACCAACCAACTGGGAGAAAATTTTTGCCCTCCAGACAAGTGACAAGAGTCTGATAACAAAGATCCACAAAGAGTTCCTACAGTTCAAGAAAAACAAAGCCAAAAACCCAGTCAAAAAATGGGGAGAAGAACTAAAAAGACACTTCACCAAAGAGGAGATACAAATGGCTAATAGGCATATGAAAGAATGCTCCACATCACTAATAATCAGGGAAATGCAAATTAAAACCACACTGAGATGCCATCTTACACCAATAAGAATGGCCCATATAAATAAAATGGACAACAAGTGTTGGCACAGATGTGGAGAAAAATGAACTCTCTGACACTGCTGGTGGAAGTGCAAACTAGTCCAGCCACTATGGAAGACAGTGTGGAGGACCTACAAACAAATGAAAGTGGACTTATAATTTGACCCAGCAATCCCACTACTGGGAATCACCCAGAGGACATGAAAACACTAATTCAAAAGGATACCTGTACGCGCATGTTTATTGCAGCTGTGCTTACAATTGCCAAGATTTGGAAACAAACCAAATGCCCCCAAACCAACAATTGGCTAAAAAAAATGTGATATATGTACACGATGGAATACTACGCATCAATCAAGGAGGGCAAACACATGTCATTTGCATTAACATGGATGGAGCTAGAAAGACTCATATTAGCAGAAATAAACAAAAAAGAGAGAGAAATACAGGATGGTCTCACTTATATGATGGATATGGGGGAAACAAGCAAACGAATAAGAAAAAATAAAAACAACCAATGGGACTGAACAATGGAGCGAGAGAGGAGGAGGGGGAAGAAGGTGGGGGAGGCGAAGGGCACAACACAATAGGATGGTTAACAGGTGTTAGGAAGTGGGAAAGTTTCGGGGTACACATAATGTAATACAAATATAAATACACATATATATGCAAATTAAAATTTTTTAATTAAATTCAAACAACAACAACAGCAACAACAACCATCACAGAGATAGGTGACATTCTCTATGGATATCTCTTCTAATCTATTCCCCATTGTACATTCCCAGAAATAATAATCAGTACACTGGATTTGATTGCCATTCCAGTGGTGTTTGAAAGTTTTAAATCACACATCAGTAAATAATAGTTATTTTTCATGGTTATAATTTCATAATTATGGTATTGTAATATGTATACCTATCTATGTAACTTGCTTTCTTCCCACAAAAATTTTTTTTTAAAAATTCAAAAGACAAAAACAGAGTGATGGGAAGTTCTGAAACTTCTCTGCTTTTCCCTACAAGATACTAAATCAAAAACAAAATCAAATCCTGAGGTGGAGTATGGTGAAGATTACTGTTACCATAAAAGATCTATAGGATGTTGGGTTTTTAATTAAATTTCTTTTAATCATAAAAAAATTCGTGAAGCCTCCCTAAGTTTCTCATGACAACAAGAAATATTCAAAAAGATTGTACTTTAAAACTTTATCATCTTATACAGGATTTTCATAGTCACTTTTTACTCAATTAAAATCAACATGGGATTGCTGAACAACCGCTTCTAGATTCTGATCACAAAATAAAGTGAAATATATGTCTGTAGTATAAGAATTGAGAGTTGACTTTTTCTTTTTGTGATACAAGTGCCTGGCTTTGAGCAAGCTTTGATTTGACTAGCCATTCATGCACAGATAAAAACTATCAAGAATAAACACTCTGCCGGTCATGCTGAGCAGAGAGTCAGACGCCTTCCCAAGGCTCCCCACAAAGCTTCTTTTGTTGTAGAGAACTTTGTTGATTTCAGTAACTGGTTATATAAGTTTCTTCAGTTTTTCCTCTTCCAGTTTTTCAAATGTCCACTTAAATTTTATTTTTTTAATATTAAATAATTTATTTATATATAAATTTCACATCTTTGTGACACTCTTACATTTTAAATTCAACAATAAAGAGTTTTTACTCTCTATGCCAAGGCAGCATCCCTGATTCAGTCTCTTAGCCATTCTCTCTCTCTCTCTCTCATTCTCTTCCACTTCCTCCCTCCTCTTTTTACCCTCCACCCTTTCTTCCTCCCCCTCCCTATTTCTCTTTCTCTGCTCTCTTCACTTCTTTCCTCTCCCTACTTCCCACTCCTCTTCCTCTCTCTATGAACTTGTTGGGAGGTCCCAGGTGTGCTGTGTAATTTTCAACTCCTGTGAGTTATAAGTCTTCAGTTTTCCAAAATTTCCTGATGACTGTTGCTAAAGAGTTTCAGAGAATGGGTGAGTGTAAGAGATTAAGATGATAGGATGACAATTCACATATGGTCTTACCTATAGATGGGACATATGAAAAACAAACAAAGACCAAGAAAAAGTCAAAATAAGCTAACAACAGAACTGGGGCAAGCCACTAGGAAGGAGTTGGGAGGAGGGAGAAAGGGAGGAGCACAGGAAGATCAAGATGAAGGTTCACAGCTGATAAGGTAGAGGGAGAATCCTCTATATATACATGTATATATACATGTATATACACATATACATGTATATACACATGTATATGTGTATATACATGTATATACACATATATATGCAATGACATATAAATGCAATGATATATTTCCGCTAACATGATTCCCTCTAGCTCTATCCATGTTGCTGCAAGTGACATATTTGTCTTTTTAGATTGATAAATAATATTCCATTGTGTACATACCATAATTTTCTGACCCATTTGTCTTTTGGGGGGCATTTGGGTTGCTTCCATATCCTGGCTATTGTAAACAGTGCAGCAATAAACATCTAAGTGCAGATGTACTTTTGAATTAGTGTTTCTGCATTCTTTGGGTATATTCCCAGAAATGAGATTGCTGGATCAAATAGTATTTCCATTTCCAGTAGTTTGAGGGTCCGCCACACATTTTCATAGTGGCTGGACCAGGTTACATTCCGACCAGTTGCATAAAAGCATTCCTTTCTCTCCACATCCACATGAGCATTTGTTGTTGCCTTTTTTTTTTTTTTTAATATGGGCCATTCTTACTGGTGTGAGATGGTATCTCATTGTGAAATTGATTTGCATTTCCCTGATTATTAGTGATGCTGAGCATTTTTTCATTAGCCTATTTGCCATTTGTAGTTCTCTAGAGAAGTGTTTTGTTTTGTTTTTTTTCAGCTCTTCACCCTGTGTTTTTGACTGGGCTTTTTGCTTTGTTTTTGTTCAGTTGTGTGAATTCCTTGTGAATCTTTCTTATCAGACCCTTATCACTTGTATGGAGGAAAATTTTTTTTCCCATTCGGTTGGGTTCTTTTTGTTTTGATTATTATTTCCTTTGTTGTACAGAAGCTTTTGAATTTGATATAGTCCCAACCATTAATATTTTCCTTCTTTTTTTAGCATTTGTAGATGTGTCCTGAAAAAGGTTTCTGAAGTGTAAGTCTTGGAGTGTTTTGACCCTATTTTCTTCTATTACTTTATGGTTTCAGTTCTTACAAGTTTTTTATCCATTTTCAGTTGGTTTTTGTACATGTTGTGAGGGAGTCATCTAGATTCATTCTTTTGCTCATAGCAGTCCAGTTTTCCCAGCACCATTTGTTGAAAAGACTATTCTTGATCCATTTTATGTTTTTTCCCCTTTGTCAAAGATTAGTTGATCAAATATGTGTGACTTTATTTCTGGACTTTCAATTCTGTTCCATTTTACCCTGATAATTAAATTAATGAAATGAAGAAATACATGTCTACCTTTCTAGCCAATTTCCTAGTATCATATACTGTTTTGAAATATATGGTCTGCCATCATTGTTACTAACAATACCTGTTAGTACATGTAATGATTAAATTACATAAATTGAATGTTTTTATGAGGTAAATATTATTTTAAATATTCCAAATAAAACAAATACCTAAAATAAAAAAAAATCATTCATTGAATAAATAGTTATTCGTTAAGGGTATATGTGTGCCCAGTACTGTTCCAGAGCTAAAGACTCGGTAATAAACAAAGACAAAGACCTTATGTTCTTGGTAGGCAAAGAGACTCTGGAGACAGAAAACAAATAGATAAACTGTGACAATGTGATAATATAGTGGGGTGGGATTCAGAGAAACAGAAACTGAGGCCAGGCTTTTCCCTCTCCAGTAAAAGCTGGACATGACCAAACCCTTCCCCTACATGTCCACCTCGCACAGTAACATTCAAGCAGGCCTCTTTTGCACACACACTAACATATAAAAAAAAAATCTTTCTTTAAAATAAAAACTCCCAAAGTCCTTACTGTGGTCCTTGTCAAACCTAAAAAACAGGTCCGGGAGGTAGTAAATAACAGTAAAAGCTTAACTATATATATTACATTAGCTACAGATGCAAAAACAACAACACACACACACAAAACAAATAACACTTTCATCATTTTCACTTCTATCTTGGTGTTCTATTTCTGTAAATCTGCTTACTATAAAAACCCTCTTTCCCGACTGTCGGGGCTGTCTCAACCTGTTACTATGGGAGAGGCAGTCACCAGCCAGCTAATAAAAGCTCTTCATTGATCAAACTTAAAACTCTAGTTTGTGCATCTAAAAGGTAACCTCATAACAAAGCATTACGTGGTGTAAAGTGGAGGTGGATATGATAGCAAACGTCAACAGCAGAGTTGACGTTTTTAGTGGGGAAGAACCACTTGGAAATGAGGGGTTGATGGAGCAAAGTATGGCAAGTGGGAGGAGCATTCCAGGTGGAGAAATGCAAGCTCTGTAGTGGAAGCACTGGAGGCCTGCTGGTCAGTGAGGCCAAAAGTCAGGGAGCAAGAAAGAAGATAGAGGAGGTAAGCAGTGCACGTCACACAGGCTGTGGTGAAAGAGCAGTTTTTACTCAGGATAAAGTGAGAATCCTTTAGGAGACTTCACAAAACGGAGCAATGATATAAGCATCAGGAAACCAAGTTTTGAAAGAAATGCCACACTGTCATTCTGTCTTTTAATAGAATGTACTAGAAAAGACACAATGTTGATTTTTTGGTATTCCTGCCCCCCAAAACATGGGGTCTGAATCATATGTGAAAACATTAGGCAAACCCAGGCTGAAGAGGCCTGCACAGAACAGCTGACAGTTCCCTTCAAAACTGTCACTGAATTCAATCCAGCAATCACTGGATTCCTGCCAGGGATCTACACAAATGTTACAAAAACTCTAATCCAAAAAATCACTTATACCCATACATGTATTACAGCACTATTTACAACAGCCAGGATATGGTAACAACTGAAATGCCCCAATACAGATGAATGGGTCAGAAAGTTGTGGTATATGTACACAATGGAATATTAGTCATCAATCAGAAAAGACAACCTAATGTCACTTGTGGCAACACAGATGGAGCTACAAGGAATCATGCTATCAGAAATAAGCCAGAAAGAAAAAGAGAAACACTGGATGGTCTCGCTTATATGAGATATAAAGGGAAAACAGACAAACAAACAAACAGACAAGAAAAATTTAAAACTAACTCTCAGTGAAATTAAAGCATAGAACATGGGAGGTGGGAATCGGGAGTGGGAGGGGCACAAAAGACTAAGAATGATGGTTCATGGGTGATAAGGTGGTGGGAGAACTCAGGGATAGATAATGATGTAAAATAAAATAAATTAATTTTTTAAAAAAGGGAGGTGGGGGATGGTAGTCGTAGATGACTGATGACTAGAAGATGGCTGTAACAACTGCTCACAATAACACATCATCCAGACTGGATCCTGAATGGGGGTGGGGGGGAATGCCTTGAAGCCCATTATCAGAATAACTGACATTGACAATCAATTAACTGTACATTTGATTATAAGTTTGTTATAAAAACAAACCTGCAAATTTAAAGATCTAATCGGTTTTATTAAACAATTCAGAATTTCAGCACCATCCCATCTATGTACTACACAGGGCTACACAAAATGGAGGGTAGGTAGAGAAAGAAAGAATGTGGAAAAAAAGATGATTACCAAAAGAAAAGATTGCTTCAGACAATGCCACTACTTTTCAGGGAAGGTTTGGGGAGGGATCTTGTGCAGACGCAATAACATCACAGATTAATTGGTTTAGAATGACACTTTTGGGAGACATTAAAACTTCAGTGAGATTAGGTGTTAAGTCTGGGGCCAGCATGGCTTTATTTTGGTCCTGTTCCTATTTTTTTAAGTGTCAGTGCTGAATTTATTAAATTTGAAAATTGTGCTGATACAATGACATAAGCATATTAAGCAATGTCCTTGTCCTTAGAGTTCTACTAAAAATTTAGGAGGAAAAGCACATAGCATCTGCAGTTTACGCTCAAATACTTTTGAAAAACAATTCTAATTATACATTCCTACACACAAAGCTGTGCTAAAATGTTAATGCCTACTGAATCAAGGTGAAGGTAATACAAGAATACTTTGTACTATTCTTGCAACTTCTCTGTAACTCTGAAGTTATTTCAAACTAAGAAGTTTAAAAATTAAGACATGCAAAGCAGTTACAGTAACTAGCACAAACACGGCATTTAGCAAGAAAGAGAAATTTCCCCATTATCTACTCCTTCCTATGCACAAGGGTGATTTTAGCCAAAACTCTGTCAATGCCTCACCCTGAGGGAGTGCTGGCACACCTGGACAGGGGAAGGTGAGTCTGACCCTTCTCTCACAGGCTCACATTGTCACTGCCTGCCTCTGTTATTGTTCCCAGAAATAAATTTCAAATCTGACAAGTCTTGCAGGACTTCTTTGAGGCTATTTTACACAGGGTTCTAGTGGGTCTCTTACCTGGGGTCTCAGTCTCTAGATACTGGGCTGCACCTACCTAGGTCCAGGCCTCTCTTCCTCAACCCCTGTGTTCTGTGCTATGCACTGCCTGAGTCATTGTTGGAACTGAATGGCCTGGGTTCTGACCATGGTTGACTTGCTCTCTGGAAAGGCCTGAAAGATGACCCTGGCTGCAAGCAGCTAGGGCCCACAAGTCCATGGGAGATACTTGCCCTGGGAAAGCCCTACATCTACTTACCTTCCTCTGATACACTGTATTTTCCTTTGAAAAAACTGTTTGAGAAACTGCTTTCTTGCACCTAGCAATTATTTACCCTGGGAACTAAGGAACACTCACATCCTGTATTGACAAACTTCTCAATAAAAGGTGTAGGTGTTTATAAATAGCACTATTAATAATTGCAAGGACATGGAAACAACCCAAATGTCCCAAGACAGATGAATGGATGAAAAAGATGTGGTATATATACACAATGGAATAATACTCATCAATTAAAAATGACAAATTTTGTCTTCTTTAATGGAGTGTCAGCCCCAATATTTTGTTCATTATAAATTGTATGTAATATCGAAGTGTTAATGCTTTTATGTATTTTAAACACGGGATGTACAAATATTCACTCAAGTTGGTGCTTTGTCTTTATTTCAAAGATTTACATTCTAGTAAAGTTTGAATTATTTCATTTGCCTTTTATGGGTCATGTTTTAGATAGTGTAGATAAAAGGTCATTATTAAACCTAGATTACATAGGTTTTCTCCTGGAATTTCTATAACCTTCCATTTTATATTTAGATCTAGGGTTCCGTTTGAGATAATATCGTTAAAATTCTAAGTCTGTGTGTAGGCTTTTATATTTGTGTTTTTTTATGCACTTTTTTTGCATGTGACTGTCCCATCATTTCAAAATGCTATGTTGTAAAGACTGTTCACTCCCTATGATATTGTTTTTGTTCCTTTGTTAAAATAACTATTATATTTATTTGATTCTAATTTTTACCTTTATCTTTTGTTTCATTGATCCATGTATAATTTCCTTCACAAATACTACATTATTTTGAATTCTCTTATTCTCAAATAAAATAAAATAAAAATGATGAATTTGACGAATTATGATACCTAGAAGAAATCATATTAACAGGAACAAGTCAGAAAGAAAAAGACAGAAACCAAATGGTTTCACTAATATATGGGACATAGGGAAAATAAGGAAAAGTTCAAACAAGCTAACAACCAAAGTACACAACTGGGAAGAGAGAGGAGGAGATGGGAGGGAGTTATCAGGGAGGGAAGGTGGTGGGTGATCCCTGGGAAATACAAAGATGTGCAATATATAAATGTATTGATTAATTAATTAATTAATTATTTAAAATGTTGTAGGCGAGTAGGGACAGAGAGAGTCACTCCCCCAGCCTGCCCCACTCTGTGTTTTCATCTCCTTTCTATGCTTTTGTGTTTTTTTTAATAATATATATATATATATATTTCACATCATTTTAATGCCCAGGGGTCACCACCTCCTCTTCCTGACTGCTCCAGCTGGTCCCCCTCTCCTGTTGTGTAATTTCATTTGGTTGTCCATATATTAGTGAAACTATTTGGTTTCTGTCTTTTTACTCTCTGCGGTCATCACACCATCATTTACGGCCTTTCCTTTGTCCTTGCAGTCACCAGGGAGGACACGTTCTCCTCACAACACAAAGGTAGACATAAGTCCCTGGAGAGGAATCTCTTCCTGCGGCTGCCTGTCCCACCCAGACTATCCAGACCCATCAGCTGCTCAGAGTCACGTATTGGTGACAAAACAGCACAATTCAGGACTCTGGGTCCTGACTCCTTGAGCACACAACCCAGTCTGTTCAGTTCCTACACACAGGCTCCTTACCTTTGCTCTGGGCCTCCCTGGGGAGCAGGAGGAAAGTGAGAATGAGGGCCTGGCCCAACATCCTCACAGTACAGGAGTAGGCATGCACAGTTTCAACCCACCAGCTGTCAGGAGACCAGAGAGCAGTAATGCACAGCCACAGCTTCCTCCACTTGAGGTGTCTGTCTTTACTGATATTTGATAATTGCGATAATTTCACTAGCAGCTGCAAGTGGGCGGTATTTAGGGTTCACTGTGACTCACAAAACAACTCTGAGGTCTGGTCCCTCTTTCCGCCCTTGCACAGATGCTTTATCCAAGCACGTTCCCAGTTTTGTCCATCCTACTAACAATATTTCTTTTTTTCATGTGGACCAAATGGTCTTTATCCTGGACTGTCCCTTCTAGCAGACATTGTGGGGTGAAGGGGAGCAGGGCAGGGGGTATGGGCTAGAAAGTAGGTCTGGGGCTAATGGGATATATGGTGATGGATCAAATGGCTAGGGGGTACAAGAGGTCATCCAAGGATTGGGGGTAACAGAAAAACCCAACAGACCAGGGAATCTTTGGCAAGTTGCCTCCAAAGTTTAGACCAATGCAAATTAAAATGTTTGCATCAAAATTTGCTTTTGCTCCAACTTCCTACCTATACTTCTAGACTCCTTCCCTTCCTTTTTTTCAACTCTCCCATACAACTTCCTACTCTTGCCTTCTCTCATCCAGGCAAGAAAGATATGACCCAATTTTTCTGACCTCTCTACTTTGACTCCACCCTCCAGAAAGGCCAGGTCACTTTCCCACACTGAAGAGTGGGGAGGTTGACTCCCACCTTAGTCAGCACCCCTGGGGTCCCTACCGCTTTCTTTTGCTTTCCCCTTAGCAGCAGACAGTTTCACTTCCCTCAGTCAGCCCTTCTTGACTTCTCCCATTTTGATGTGTTTCCAGTGACCCAGTGAGAATTCAGACCAACGGGCAGCCTAGCACCCATTTCCCAAGGAGGTAACCGTGCTATTCAGCACAGAGCCTGGATTTGGAGTAAAGATGCAGACTCTGATTCCTGTTCAGCTGTGACCTGTGTGGTCCTAACCAAATCTACCTTTTGAGCCTGTGGTATCAACAATACTCTGGCCCTTTTCCATACCAGGTGGTTTTCAGAACTTAACTGAAATCTGCCGCTGAGAACACACAGCAAGCACTCTGGACCTGGCCTGAAAATACACTGCATTTTCCTTTGTCTGGAAAAATTGTTTGAGAAACTGCTTTCTTGCACCTAACAATTATTTGCCCTTGGAATTGCTGAAAGCTGATGTCATGTATTGATAAATTTCTCAATAAAAGTTGTAGGCGAGTAGAGAGCAAGACCTCAGAGTCGCTCTCCCTTTCTGGCCCACTCTGTACATCACCTCCTTTCTATACGTTTGTGTTTTAATGCCTATGTGAACTTATCCCTAGTGCTTAACTAAGCTGTCCCTGACAAACCTTTTTTTAAATGTGTATTTGCATTTACATTACATTATTGCATTATTGTGTACCCTGGGGCTTTCCCACTTCACTAACAGCTGTTAACCATCCCGATCTTTTGTGCCCTTCGCCTCCCCCACCTTTTCCCCCCTCCTCCTCTCTCCCTTCATTGTTCAGTCCCATTGGTTGTTTTTATTTTTTCTTATTGGTTTGTTTGTTTTTCCCTATAACCATCATATAAATCAGACCATCTTATATTTCTCTTTCTTTTTGGCTTATTTCTGCTAATATGAGTCTTTCTAGTTCCATCCATGTTGCTGTGCATGACATGTGTTTGTCCTCCTTGATTGATGCGTAGTACTCCATCGTGTATATGTACCACATTTTTTTATTAGCCAATCGTCTGTTTTGGGGCATTTGGTTTGTTTCCAAGTCTTGGCAATTGTAAGCAGAACTGCAATAGACATGCACATACAGGTGTCCTTTTGAGTTAGTATTTTCCCTCACAAACCTTTGTTCTGGTTAACTAATATAGGCCTGCATTCCTTTTCTCCAGCTGATGTAAAGGTTGTCATTCCTCTCCTCTTTCATTTCCTCCCAAGGTCATTTCCTGACCAAGGGGAAGCCCTCACTTCTGGGTGTTTTCTCAGAATTAAACTGGCTATGTATGACCTTGGTCTTGAGAAGTGGAACTTAAGACATGATGCAACAAGATGAATATCCTCTTGTGACAACTCATTACAACTCACTTTTAATTCCTAAACTTAGTTAAGCCCAACTAAATTGAAAGCAACTAAAGAATAACAGGAATTAAGAGTCAGTTTTCTGACCCCCACACTGCTACGCCTGCTCCATCCTCTCCCCATCAGACATGCAGAGAACCTACCCTCTCCCAGAGCTGGATGGGAAGCAGCCATACCCCTGTGTCCTGCAGTCCTTCACAGATTCTCCACACACTAACTGTGATTTGCTCTGCCAGCCACCCTGCCTCACTAGCACCCAAGTCCATGCGCTCCTTGATTTAGTGATTTCAGAGTCTAGCTGGTTCTTCATGGGGCTATGAATTGTTGATGCTGAAAACCTGAATAAATAAATGTTCCAGAGGCAGTTTTTCCATTTTTTTTTTATTATTTTGTTCTTTAGATCACAACCTCTGTATGTGTTTTTTTGGGATACCTCCCTCTCCCTCCTCCTTCTCCCTCCTCCCTCTGGTGCCCTTTCCAGTCTCTCAAACTCTACTCTTTGTTGTTTACTAGTTGTGTTAAATGCATTAGTCTCTTTCTTTCCTGTGGCAGTGTTCTTTCCATGGGTGAGGGACTGTGTTGTTGGAACCAGGCGAGACTTGCTGGTAGGTTTTCAGTCTTAAATTTGCGTTAGGCGGCCAGTCTGTATTCATTTGTGATCTGTCCATGTTTCCTTGCTGCAGGGCGTCTTCTCCAATCCCATCTCTGCTGCTTTGCTGCTTTACCTTATGGTTCTGGTGTCAGACTTAGGGGGTCTCGCCCCCAGCCAGTGTTGGTGAAGAAGTTTCTCTGTGAATACAGGCATCTGTGAATGGCCTTTGTAGATCATCTCCTCTACAACTGCCTCAGTTTGCAGTTTTGATGTGGGGCTGATTACCCCCTTTTGGATCTTCCTCTCCCATCCTGTTGTGTGGGGAGGGGGTGTTGCTCTCCTAGAAGGCATCTCCAAAATGAGGTCCCTGGTCTCCCAGGCCCGGCGAGTGCATAAGTGCACATTGTGACATGGTGTCTCTACAGTCGTTTCTCTTCTTTCTCATGCACTAGTTCTCTTGGTTGTTCATCTGCTGTGTCCAGCTCAGGCTTGTGGGCTGGATTTTTGCATGATTCCTCACCTGTTCTATGTTGGGGTTTGTGTTGCACATGTTCTTGATCTTCTGAAGTTTAGATGGAGTGAGAGCGAAATGGAAGGGGCTCCTCCCCCTGCTCCCACTTGACCCCCTTTGCTCCCCACTGGCAAGGGAGCCCCGATGGCCAGGGACCCAGACACACAGGCAGCCCTCCGGTGACTCAGTTTTTCCATTTTAAACACGTCATATAGGTGGAATTATAGCATATTTCTTTTTTGTGACTGACTGACTTCATTTAGCATGCCTTCAGCGTTCATCCATGATAAAATGAATACTATTCTGTGGTATTGTTAGGCCACATATTGCTTGGCCATTTATCCATCCACTCATATCTAGGTCTTTTCCACATTTAGCTGGTACTGCTATGAACATTGTTTTCAAATATCTCTTCAAGAACTAGACTTCAATTCTCCCAAAAGTGAGAACGCTAAATGATACCAAATTCTAATGTTGTTTTTTTCTTAAGACTTGCCTGACTTTTCTACAGTTCTGTCATTTTCACATTTCCACTGAAAATGCACAAGGGTTCTAATTTCTCCATCTCCAACACTTGTTATTTTTTGTGTTTTTGATCATGACCGTGCTAGTGAGTGTGATAGTATCTCATTTGAATTTGAATTTAACTTCCCACACTGTGTTGAATGGAAATGCAAAAGCAGGCAAGTTTCCCTTGTTCCTGACCTTGGAGGAAAAACTTTCAAAATCTCACCACTGAGTGGAATGCTTACTTTGGGTTTTCCTTGGGTGACATATTATGTCAAAGTGCTTTCCTTCTATTCCTATTTTGGCTGTATCATGAAAGGATGTTTAGGTTTGTCAAATGTTTTCTCTGAATTGATTGGAAAGAAAATACGGGTTTTATCTTTTATTCTGTTAAGGTGGTATATTACACTGATCAAATTTTGCATTCTAGAAAAGTCCACCTTGATGCAGTATATAGTCAAAAAATTTTAACATCAGACGCATTTGATTTTCTATTGTTGAGGATTTTTTTTTTTTGGCATCAATGTTCACTAGGCATATTGGTAGCTTTCTTTTCTTGTGGTGTCTTTTTCTGACTTTGATATCAGGGTAGTGCTGGCCTCATAGGATAAGTTGAAGAGTGTTTCTTTCTTTGAAAAGTTTTTCAAAGGATTTGTATTAGTTTCTTTAAATGTTTGGTAGAATTAACCAGTGAAGCAACGAATCTAGGGCTTTTCTTTGTCAGGAGATTTTTGATTACTGACATTGTGCTTACTAGTTATAGGCCTATTAGCTCTTCTGTTTTAATGATACAGTTTTAGCAAACTTTGTGATTTTAGGGATTTGACCATTTTATCTAAGTTATCCAATTTGTTGCCATACAATTATTTATAATTCTCTCTTACAATCTTTCTCAATTCTGTAGAAAGATTGATAATAATTTGCCAATTCCATCCAATTCCAGAGTTTGGACCTTTAACTATGTCACTTCATAGATGTGGAAACAAAAACACCATCAGACCTCTGTGGAGATTGTAGGGTGGGAGGACAAGCAAGGTAAGGTTATCTTTTCAGATAGATACTCCCCAACAATCCTCTCTGGAATCAGAGCTGAATGTCTTCATTTGCGTATTTATCACCTGTCACTAAAGAGCCTAAAGACCCCACAATCTGCAGTTTTAGAACAGGATGCACCCTCTTCTCTAATACTGAACTTCCAGCACTTAACCTAGAAACTAATACACATTCAATAAATATTGTTGGAGAGCATGCATAAAAGAGAACATGAAAGCCTGATGCAGTGGCACGTGCCTATAATCCAAGCGCTGGAAGGCAAGAGGACAGGTATTGCTGGAGTATGCAGATTCAAGACTACCTCGGGCAACACAGGGAGACCTGTTCCTCGAAAAAAGCAGCTGGGTTCGGTGGCGGGTGCCTGTAATCCCAGCTACTTGGGAGGCTGAGGATTGGGATTGCTTGAGCTTGCTGCATGGGGACTACCCCAGGCAATATAGTGAGACTTAGTTTCAAAAAAAAAAGGACATGAAAAGAAAAAAAATGTTCTCTTGTCAGTCCCGTCACAGATCTGTGCATTCTCACGCAGAAGGTAAGCCACATACAGGGACACCAGAGAAGTTATATTATGGTTCTTCTTCATCTTTTCCAGTTGGAGGACAAGCAACTGAGAGCAATGAAGGAAGAACTGTATTTGGGCTAAGAGAACATATTTGATGGGTCAGGAATATGAAGAGAACTGGGGGCCAGAGAGGGCACAAGAAAGAAAAAGTAGGAGAAAATAAATGATAAATGAGTTATTAAGTGGGGAGGGGAAAGTACAGGGAGAAACACTGTAGAGACAATATTAACAATTTCTGATATAGGACAAAATAAGTCTGATTTAAGAAAGATAAACTTCCCAGACATTTTTAAAAAATTGTTAATTATCTTATTTTCATATAACATCAGTCATATTGTATAGTTATTGTTCCCTTTTGTTATGTCCCTCCCCTCATCAATGGACCCATAGACCATCACCATGCTGTCCCTTCCCCCTTCCCCACTCCAGTCACTCCACCTCTTCTATCACTGCAAATTGCAGGTTGAAGCTTGACTCACTGGTCTCATCATTTTATTTTTCTGGAGCAATGTCCTTTTTGCTGGGTGAGGACCTGCACTCCTGGGATGCAGAATAGGCTGCTCAGATCTCCAGCAGTAACTGTGAGGCAGATAGCCAGGCCAAGCACCTCAGGAACCTCTTGTAGGGCAGGTGTGTCACCTGATTCTCCAGGCGCTTTTATTTTGGCCTTTCTTATGTTGGAGGAGACTTTTTCTTCAGATCACTGTGTTAACTGGGTTCAGGCTGGCTGTCTCCTCCATTTTGATGTCTGTCATGTGATACTGCCTCTGAGCCTTACAGATCCAGTATCTGGCACTCAGAACCCAACTCCCTGTCATTGTCAATGGAGAAGTTCCCTGGAAGGGATAGATATCATCTGGTACCCAGTCATTTTAAAAGCAAACTTCTTCCCCATCCTCTTCTTCCCTTTATTGTATTTCTTCCCTTTTTTCCCCCTTTACTTCTTCTTCCTTCTATTATTACTCTTTTTCTAAGGAGACTTTGAAGTTCATGTTCTAGTGTAATCAACACTTGGGGTGGGGAGAGTTGGAGGTACTTCCTATCATCAGTTTTGCATCCTAGAGAAAAACATTATAAAATGTCAAAGATTTAGTCCTTTGCCAAAGATTTAGTACATCCAATCTGTGCCAGTAATGCATTGGAATGACTTGGCTAAATGACCCCTTTGTGGATTCTCTTAAATAAGTACCTGACAATGAGAGCACAGGGTTGGTCAAACCATATTCAAGAAGTCACCCGATCACAGGCATGCCAGTCCATCCATCCCTAGGAGAATAGCCCACAACTAGGGCTAGAATAAATTAGATATGGATATTGGAATAATTGTCCTTCCTCTTTACTCCTCCACAAAAAACTTGAATTCTTTATTAATCCCTGTGCTTGATAAGAAATGTTTGAATAAAAAACTTTCCCTGTGCTCCTGATTCCATTAGCTATTTTAAGAATTACCAGAAAAGAATATGGGTGTTTCTCCATCTCTATTCCTAGGCCTAATATTTCAAGCACTGAAGTGATTAACAAATATTCAAACAGAACAACAGACATTCTTTTGAAATATCTTACAGTGTTTCACCTCCTTCTGGAAAAAAGTTCACAGAAACACCAAGTCTAGAACTGATGTGATTTACTCTCCTCTCCTCTGATATTAGTGTTCTAGTCATTAGGTGAATTGTGTAATGCCTTAGCTTATTGTGGCTTATGAGTAGGAACAAAGGAAAACTCAAAGCAAATCAGCATGTGCAAAGGAATGGAGAAAAAGTTGAGTAAAGCCCAGCATGCTGAAGAAATGTAAATGGATTCTCATGACTGGAAACTAGGGTATGAGGTAGGTACAGAATGAAAACCACCATATCCTACTCCAAACTTTTAGGAGTCTGCAAACAATTCTGAAAGTCTATAATAATGAAGAAAATCCTGGGCCTTTATGTAAGTGTTGAATTATAGGTAGTTCAACTCTTACTTTTTGAGTGTCCTTGGAATTACAACTGACATAACTGAGCCTCAGTTCCCTCATACCTAAAAGGAAGCTAGCAAACAGTGAGTTCATGAAGATAGAGCAGGATATTTAGAAATATATTTTTCTGTTTTTAAAAAATAGACAAGAAAGAGTTTAAAGGCCACTGTTATTCTTGTGGGGGTGAGAAAGACTATAAGAGGACATTCCTGGCACAAAGCAGACCATGGAACTCCTCTGAAAATCCAAGGGCCGAGGCCAGTAGAGGAGGTATGCTCAGAGGGCATGCATTTCTCACAGAGTCCCTCAGGCCACGCAGCAGCAGAACCTAGACACTGAACAAACCTCACTCACTCAGACACCTTAACTGACACAGACCAAATCCTACCCGAGGCCAGAAATCATCATTCAGCAGGAAAAGTCCTCTGTTGTTGTCAAAGACTTCTTTGACCCAGGTGATACCAGCACCCAGGGAGCCCCTTGCCCGCTTCTGTTACTGAATCACGCGGAGGTGAGAGCAGGGGACTAAATCCAGGACTAAATCCTGCCTGCACTGCGCCCACTGGTGGTCATCGATGGAACTGCAGGACACTTAACCAGGTTCTTGCTTTACCTGCCCCACCCAAATACTTCTCCAGCCCTACAACTCAAAGGTCAAGAACCCCTTGTCTGAAACTCAACACTTCTTTTAGCTCCTCCACAGGCTTGTCAAATTTCAGCAGCACTTTCCTTCAGCACAGCTTCTTCTTTTCCCCCACAATGGAGCCAGGAACTGAGCTTTCTCTTCAGAGGCTCCTGGTGTGGGGTGAGGGCAATGAGGGATGAAGGAGCAACCCGAAGAAGGTAAAGCCTCCAAAGAAGGTAAAGCTTTAAAAGCTAAATCTTAGAACTCATCTGCTAGCATTGTTCCCATATTTGGGGATTTCATAGACCCACACATTTTCCAAAGAGTAAAGACCTGAAAATAGACTAGGAAGAGTTGGTGTTAGCATTTTGTGTGTGTATGTGTATTTCTTGCAGAGCAGAAACACTTTTTATAAAGTAAATATCACCATCATCACTTCATAAAAAAAAGGAAATATTTACCAAAAAGGAAATTTTTACAAGGTGAAAGTGATCATTTCAGAATATAAATCTTTAGTGTAAATAACTTTAGTTTCATATCAAGACATTGCTTTGTTCATAATTTACTCAATTGCCACAAACTACTGAAAAATTACTACTAACCAGTCTAAAGACTACTATTGAGAAGAAGTTAGCACAAGCTCCTCTGATACTTCAGACATGTGATGATTTCTGTCAATAAGGTAAATGAGCTGGTCAAACTTTTTATGTCACTACCCTGTGGTTCTCACCTGCAGCCCTGACTTGTTAATGCAAAAGACCTTTGGGAGTGTGGAGATTGGGCACATGTACCTGTAATTGGGAACATCTGGGCCCAAAGAGCATGGATATATGTATGTGTAAGTGTGCACACATGTGCCTAGAAGTAGAGATAAAAGGCGGTAGGGGCAGTAGCCACACACAGCCACAGGAGCAAGAGGAGAGGGAGGGAGGGAGGGAGGGAGGGAGGGAGGAGGAGACACCAGAAAAAAAGAGCAAAGATTCTTAGGGGGCTGGAGGTTTGGTTGCCTGCCTACCTCCAAGCCCCCTGCCCTGCCTTGCTTGACAGCTTGCCATACAATTGGCCCAGTGTCCTTGCCTGATGTGTCTGTGTGCCTAGTTTCCTGAGAGAGCATTAAGCTGGAAAAGCTCACTGAGGATTCAGGAACTTAATTCATCTGCCCAAATCAATAGTGAACCTGCTCTGTACATGGGCTTGCCCTATACTGTCCCAATATCATACTCAGTTCTCAAACGCTTCCTTCAGCTATCATAGAATTGATCCATTTCTTCACATACCAGCACACCTAATGCATCATTATAGCACCAGTAATAGGAAAAGATATCTTTTTCTGCTAAGCTAATATTTGTTATTTCTGTGGGTTTAAAGTAATGATTTATACAAAATGCACAGATAGACTGATAAAAGAAAGTAAAATATTGCCTAAGAAGAAAAATGCCCCCCAAATTTTTGCTTCTATTATTGATTCTCAGACACTTTTTTTCATATTTTAACATCTTTAATATCATTATACAAATCATCCTTAGAGTTTATACAATTCATAGGAATATCTACAATTGACGGTACACTAAGCTCTAGAAAAATGGGAGAACTAGCCCCTTTGGGACATCAGACTTTCTAACAACCACTTCTTCTTTGGCCTACCCTATCCTGTTCCTCATGTTGCAACAGCTGTCTTCAGTCACCTTCTCTCCCACATGGAGAAACTTCTTCCTCTGCTGTCTTTTAGAGAACCATTGTAAAGATATGTGCAGAGTGGGAAAAACAGCACCAGAAATGGTTTTGAAGACAGGCTGTCTGCAAGGGTTTTGGAGGTGAATTGCTAACAAATCTGCAAGGAAAGTTGAGTCCCTCCCTGCCAGTCAATAGGGTTGTGCTATCACCTGGCACCCAGCCTTCTTAGCTTTCTCTTGCCCTTTGTTGCATCTTGTCACATTTTAGATCAACTCCCTGATCACTGGGCTTCCATTTATACTGGAAAATAGGAATCTGGGAGACAAGTAACTGTGGAACTGGCTACAGAATCCAGTAAAGAGGAACTAGAGGGAGAAGATTGGGAAGCGTTTGGAGGTAACAATTGCCACCAACTGATCTTTCCATGCCAGTGTAAGTTGGAGTCATAGGAGTAGAGTTTGGAACTTCAGGGGAGAGATAAAATATATAGAATAAAATAGGCAATAATATAAAAATATTATAATCTCGATAGCTATAAAAAAGTGGTAGATAAGGTGGGGGGAACATGTGACACTCGGATATTCAGGCAAATTACTCTCCCTGCTCTAGCTGCTGCCGAGCCCCTGGTCTGGTTCCAGAAGATGCACAACTGTGACACTTGCCTGACTTCCTACATAGAAGCTGCAAGGAAATCAGAGAAAATTGCCCAGGAGCACAGGGTGAATATAGACCCATGCAGATTCCCTGTGACCCACCTCTAGCCACAGACCCACATAGACATATTGGCGATGACTGGCACCTCTGCCTGTAGGGCAGAGCTCCTATCACAGGATTCCTGGGGGAAACTGAGGCTGTTCTGGGACACCAGTCACTAGCCTGTGCTCCAAACCCCACACTCAGCATTTCTGTTGACTCTTGTGTGGCCAGCCCTCCCTGCATGAAGTTCAAGATTCTCCCTGAGCTGTAAGCAACCAGTTAGCTATTGGCTCCACGGATGTGGAGATAGCACAGGTAACACCTACGGCCAAAACAGAACTTTTCATCTATGCACAGCAGGTGCCAGACAGCAATGTTGTCCTGCCTGGTTCCCTAACTCCCAGTTCTGACAGGTCATGTGAGCAGCCCAGTGACACCTGCCCATCAAGTAAGCCCATCATGCAGGCTAACACGGGCTGGTGTGTGATGTTTAAAACTCAGATACTTTATCACTCACAAGACAGTAAAACAACACCAGCAAAACTCAGTATGCCCGTTGCTTGTCCCACTGGGCAGCATAGAAACAAAGGATCCAATGACAGGGGTACACGCTAGGAGGGTTCTGTGCTGGGGACACACCAGTGTTCAGTTGCACAGTCTGGTTCTGCAGTTGCCTCCTGAGAGGTGGAGAGGGGCTCAGATCTCAGAAGAGCTGAAGACAGGGTCATACTTTCTGACAACTGATCAGAAGGTTCTGGAATAGAGGGTGGTGATGAGAATAACCAGGTAATAGTTAAATAAGCTCCAGCTTCCATGATGGGGAGGCGCATGGGTCCAGAGGATCATGGGTCAGCCTCCCCTACCACCTTGGGGCCTGCAGGGGCCAGAGTGCCAAGTGCAGCCCTTTCTCCAGAACTTAGTATAAAGGGGAGCATGGACTGCAGGGTCTGACCCTCAATGATGGCAGTGATATGCCTGCCCTCTGCTTTGAAAAGCCAGCGACCCCTCCTGGTGTGGTTCCAGATGTGGGGGTGCAAGTATCTGGTCTCTCCTGGATACAGGGAGGCATCAGGCAGTTGGAGTCAGCATCCTCATCTCTCAGGCTGCTTGTTCTACAAACCCTTGACAAGAGCCTGCAACATAGGCCTTCAGTCCCTGCTCACAGGTGACCCCTGGAGACTCCTCACACATGGCCAGATGAGGGATCCCCACATCTACTCAGCCTCCCCCCTACCTGGGGAGAGGCTGTATTGTCATGGGCTCTCAGACAGGGGTTCCCCACTGCCTCCCTCTGCAGATGGCCTATATCTCCTCTGCACTGAGGATGAGGCCACCTACCAGACCTTCTGTGACATGACCACTGCGGTGGGCGGCTGGACCCTGGTGGCCAGTGTGCATAAGAACCACATGACTGGGAAGTGTACAATGGGTGACTGCTGGTCCAGTCAGCAGGGCAACAGGAAGGACTACCCAGAGGGCAATGGCAACTGGGCGAATTACAGCACCTTTGGTTCAGCAGAGGTGGCCACCAGCGATGACCATAAGGTTGGTGCCACTCAGCCCCTGATAAGAAGGAGGAGAGGAGTATGTTTGGACCTTGTGCCTTATGTGTAGATGAAAGAAATGGAGACAGGGTGTGTAGATAAGGCTGGGGAGGAGAGACACCCCATATCTTGTGTGGTGGCTTCCTCCCAACTAGGTTGTTTAGGGACCTAGACGGTTGGGGGTCCCAACTTGTGGGCATTGTAGTGTCTGAGTTCTGCCTCCTTCTACCATCCTAGTGTTAGGGTCCCAGGTCACTGAGGGAAGCAGTGGGTGTTTGCTTGTGACAATCCTAATGGATCAGGGTCCATATCTGTGCTTCTGCAGAACCCCAGCTACTATTATATCCAGGCCTGTGACCTGGGCATCTGGCATGTTCCCAACAAGTCTCCCCTTAACAGCTGGAAAAGCAGATCCCTACTCAGCTTACCGGCAGAGGCTCCTTCGAATACCTGAGGCAAAATCTGTTTGGTTACTACCAGGTACAGAGGGTGCTGTCTGGGTGCATTTTCATGTGGAACAGAGAGCCATGACTGGGGTAAGGAGTGGGTGGGCTTTGGTTTCCTCACTCAGGTCACTCAGTGGGTTGGCACTCCTCCCTATGGTCATGGTGACCTGGTATGCTGTTCCTCAGGGAAACCAAGCCAGGCAGGGGAGGAAACCCAAGGAGAGAGTGGGGGGTAGGGAGGACAAGGACTTGGTTAAGGGAGATACACCTTCATGAGAGAATCACCAGTATTATGACTAATTTCTGCACATGCCACTGAGGGGTTCACCCCCTACCCCTCACCCTGTGGCACTGTCAACATATCCTCACACAGCCTCTGTCTGTGTCCCTGTGGAAATAGCCAGTGAAGTATGGAATAGGGAAGTGCTAAACAGACAATAGCCCTGTCATTCCTGTGGTCTATGACCATGGTGACACCCAGACAATGGTATCCGACTACTCACCAAATGGTCAAAGTGAGTGTTTGCTTCCTAAAACAGGAATCTTGGAGAAAGTGGCATTAACAACATTGATGAATGCTAGTATTTTTGTACACTTCAATTACACTAAAGCTCCTTTCTAGGAAGTTGAATGTTTTTGTGTCACTTAGCACTATGAAGATCTGAGGTAAAATCATCTCCATTTTACAAAGTCTGATCCTTTAACCATCACCCTGTATGGCCTTTTAGTTAAGAAAGGGTGTGGGCTAGTGACCATAGGGAAAAACAGTTGCCAACATGATGTAAATACCATCTTTTATGAAGGATAACAATCACTAATCTTTAAAAAAAAGACATTTTCCACATAATAAAGCCACGGAAGTGTCTGTGGACAAAATAAAATCTATTAGTCTTTACAGCTGATACTTCATTAGTAGCAACTAGTGGTATTTAGGAAGCAGACAACTGGTGGTCAGTTGAGTGAAGCAGAGGACACATTCATAACAGCACCCTGTGCTGGGCCTTTCTGCATCCCCTTGGTGATCTCTGATCTAATTTTCCTTGTAAGCCTTGGGCAGACACATTCTCTCTGGGAGCCCAGCCTGGTCATCTTGTCCCAGGTGGACAGACTTCCCCTCCCAGTCCAGGTCAGCTCAGAAGGACCAACCACGGGTCCCAAGGGCTATATTTTGGCTAAAGCCAGAAATGTTGGTTAGGGAGCCCCCTGGTGGTCACAAGAAGCTGCTTGTAGTTCCTCCTTAAACACTTGGCCCCATTTTCCCTCTTCTCTTCCAGAGGAATTTGTTGCTGAATTTGTTCATTTCAGGATGGTTAATAATGAGGGAGCAGTTAACACCCTGTGTACAGGCATGAGAGTTACTGGCTGCAACACTGAACATGTGAGTTTTGGGGGACATGAACAGCCTGTGCACACTCATGTGTGTATGTGTGTGTGTGCTGATACATGAGCACCTGTACATGCCTGAGTGCACATGTTGACCTATTTCCTGCACTTGCTTCTTTATGTTCTTTATGAGATCTTGTGGACATGGTTTATTTGGATGAAATTCAGTTTATCACTATTTTCCTGTATGGTGATTACATCTATGTCTTGTTGAGAAGTCTTTTTTCTATGCTGCTGTCATCAATATAATCTCCAACTGTATGCTGACCAAGAGCAGATGAGAATAAACTTCTGCAACCTCAGACACCGGACTTCCTTAAATTATTTTTGCACATCAAATGGGACCATTAGGGATATTTTACAATACCATTTTCCTGGGGAGTTCTACCTCCACCAACTGAGTTAGGAGTTTCAGGTCCCAGGTATCCCAAAAAAAGCTTTTTTAAGAGGACCCCTTCATTCAGTTGGAAGAGGGAAAGATTTCATTTTCATTCTTCCTGCCCTGCTATTAACCCAAACCCTCCACAGATGGATCTTAAAAAGAAAAGATGACATTATTTAGATCTGAAGGGAAAAGGAAACAGGCACACTTCCCCATTTCCTGAGATGTTCCAACTCAGACAGGTCACTGAAATGACTCTGACTCCAATTCCCTCCCATGCTATGTGTCTTCATGGAACACCAAGAAACTCTCTGATACCAGGTCGCTGCCCACAGTTCACCTCAATCTGAACTCTCTTCAAGAGGCAGCTCAGCTCCTTTCCATTAAGAGTTCCATGCTGCAAGTCTCATTACTAGGCCCCACCTCCATTGCCAGCCCTAAGTTCAGGTCACCTGCTGTGCTACTTGGTGACAACTGAACAGATTAGGGGCCACCAGACACTCACCAAGTTGAACTAGCTATCCAGAGGGGCTCACAGAAGTCCGAGAAGCATTTTTCCTGCTAGGTTAGGAGGTCTTTATAACAGGAGACTACTCAAGTGGTTGTAAGAGAGACAGAACGAGGCAGCATCAGGTGTAGAATACCAAGAGATATTGCACAGCATCCCTAATTATATCACTCGTATTTGATTGTTTTAATAGAATTATAACTTAGGCTTTTTCATGATGTTTCTACTGTAAATAAATATTTTATGTTGATTTTCATATACATATGTGTTTGGTCTGCCTAAATGTATTTATTAATTCTCAGTGTTATTGAGCTTTCAGATTTCTACGGAAATCAATTCTCTTTCATTATTCTCACCTCATTTCACCAACTAACAGTTCTAGGAAAACATTGATTAGAAATATTTCTATTAGCTATCTTCCCCCAGTTCACAGTCCGTGAGGGGAAACTTTTTCACCATAAAGTCAGTTTGCTATAATTTTTTGGCAATTATTATGTACAATACTAATTGCTTTTATCACGCAAGTGTTATATATGATACTAATTGCTTTCATCACGAGCAAAAGTGAAAGGGCTCCTATGGCAGTTACACAAAATCCTTTCCCAAAGGCGTTTCATCACCTGCTCCTCACAACCTTGGCCTCGGACCTGGTGATCTCACCGGCAGAGTGATTTGAAGGAATGCTCCCTCTAGGGAGTCATCATGCTTCTTTGCACTTAGAAGCTGAGGCAGTCTCTGTCACTGCTCAGTGCACAGGCAAAGAGAAATCAGGGTCTTTGCTGATGGCTGACCTGCCATGAATCTCCAACATGCTTCCCACTCAGACCAGATTCTGGCATCCATTGGGCAGGAACAGAGCAGGTGACATCAGATGTGGACAAGCACTTGTCCCAAACATCCAGCCTGTATTAAATATACTATTTCATATTACCCTTTCATGATCCGATGATTCAGATGATGTCCAGTTTATGTTCATCATGGGTAGTTGGGTTCCTTAGTAATGCTTTGCTTGTTAGTCTTGCCTTTAGCCTCTTCAGGACCCCCAAACAAGCCAGGAATTGTTTCACATGAAGCTCATGGGTTTTTCTTCCTGTTTGCCCACAACTTCCAGTACTCTATGACCTGTGTATCTATTTCTGCATATGGACTTGGTGTTACACTGTCTCAAGTTGTCAGAATGTACACATTCACCTACCCTGCACTGGAGGCTACATGATGGGGTCTCTCTTACAGGAAAGCAATTGACTTTAGTACAATCAGTGTTATCATCGGCACCCTGAATCTGCATCACTGTCTGCCTAACCTGCCTCCATGCATTCCCATCACCTTGCTCACCAACTTTACCTGCTCTAACACCTGTCACTACCTCTCCTTTTCATACTAAGCCAGTTTAAAACAGCTGACCAATGAAACCACCAAACAACCTCAATCTTGTTACATCAGCCTTTCTTGTGGCAACATTCCCCAGCATGGAAATGGATCTACTTGATTGATGACTGGTCATGAACAGCTGAGTGCTGGTGCTGCAGGAACATATGGCCCAGGGAAAGCAAATCTAGTGCAGAGCACCTGTCTATGTGTGACCAACCATACACCTCCATTGCAGAAAGTGCCCTGGTAACCCGAACTCTCACATCAGGTTACTGTGGGGGATGCCCCCTGGGTCCCCTTAGGGAGTGCTTTATTGAGGCTCAACAATGACCACTGGTGTTGACAAGTGAGCACTCAGGAGTGACAATAACCACATGAACCTTGATAAAAAGGCCACGCCATTGACCTTCGAATATCGGTATCCCTGGTGCCAGGGTCACCTGTACGTGAGCCGCGGCAGAGGCACTGAGGTGGTTGGCAAAGATGCTGACTGGCAACATGGATGAGTCTTTAAACTGCCCTGTCATTAACCTCCTTTCTGGAAGATTCTCTCTGCTTACATTTACATGGGAGACAAGCACCTTCACTCTCTGTGCCCATTCCTGAGGTCCCTACTCATATACTCCCTCATAGCTTTTTGATGCTATCATTCCATCTTAGTATAACCAAACCCCACACAAAAGGGACCATTAACAAGACACTCATGAATCAGGTAGATGTGTGCTACAAGCCTTCTCTCTCCCCTCCTGAGCTGAGAAACCTATGAATCATCTGATTGCCCTAAAGGAAAGTGTCTCCCACATGTCTCTCTCAGGTTTTCCCTCTTTGGCCTGCAACACAGCAGCTGTCTACCTGTGAAAAATGCAAACTTGTCTTGCGGATTCATTTATGTATCACACTGTCTTCTCCATGAGCTGGTCATAAGTTACTGTATGTGAGGATATAGGTATGGACTGAGAAGAGGAAACAAATTAGTAGGAGCAGTAAATATGGGAGAGTCTGACTCTTTTCAAGTAACTTTCATTATGACTCCTTGACTTGCATTCATTTTATTAAATGTACCATTTCATTTTTCCCTTTCATGATCTGATGGCTCAGATAATGCCCAGTTTATGTTCATGATGGGCAGTTGGGTTCCCTAGTAATGCTTTGCTTGCTAGTTATGCCTTTAGCCTCTTCAGGGTCCCCAAACAAGTCAGGAACTGTTTCACATAAAGCGAAATCAGCAGAAGATAGAACACCTTGGCTAAAGCTCTAGGGTAAAAGCTGTACTTCTCCTGTTGGGTTTGCCAGAAACTTTAAATAGCTTCTTCCCATCTAGCAACCTTGTTTCACACGCTCTGACACCCAAGTGGAAGGAAAGCTTTCACTAACCCTGGACTGTCATAAAGCCTTTTCTAGCTTTGGGTTCCACTCAAAATCAGTGCCCGGGGACCTGGATCAGAGCAGCAGCTCCAAGCGTGATATGTACGTTACGTCCCCCCAAAGAAACATTTAGTTTCAAAGTAGGTGGTGGATGAGCTTTCTCAATTTAGAAGGAACATTCAGACACAGAAAATTCATTCACAGGCACATTCTGCAGATACCCTCAGAATTCTTTGATAATTTTCCATAATACTTGGGTACATTTTGAGTTCCAATTCTAACTCATAGAAGGAAGCAACAGTGGTGCTATGTGACTTTTGACATGTCATCAAAAGTGATAAGATTCACCCGCCTTTCATAGTCTTAGGAAATGTGCCCTTTGACCTGTGACCACCATGTCTTAGCACAGCATCCTGAAGCTGCTGGACTCAAGAGTCCCTGGGAACAATTACGTGGAAGTAGAAAGATGCCTGTGGAGACCTTTGTGTTCCCTCCTCCAGCAGTGTGTTTCCAACAAGCACTAGACGTGTGAGTGGGGAAACCATCAAGATTACCCCAACCTCAGCCAGCCTCTGTCTATAACTCATGACAGATTCGGGCAGAATCTGCTTCAGCTCACACTCAGAATGGATGAGGCTGAAGACAGCAGTCATGTTTATGGACTGAGCCCCAGTCAACTCTAACCAGCAGGGATGAGTGGCCCAAGGGTGGATAAAGCACATGCATGCCAGGAAGTAACACAGCCTGATCCTTGGTGCTCTAGTGTGGACTTTTGGTCTTTGTGTTACACACATTTCCTTTTGCAGCTTCCAAGCTGTCTCCTGCCAAAAATCATCACCAAAATACAACACTTTTCTAAACCTTTTGTGAGTCCTTCCAGCAAATTGTTGAACTAAGTTGGTGTGGGGAACCACTGACAGAAACTAATGTCAGAGGTGTAGGTGGTGTTCAAAGAGTCAACTATTGACAGCGAAGTAGGAGTATCTTCTGTCTACTTCCCTAACCTTGCTCTCTGCATGGCCTTGTTACAAAAATCTGACAGAAGTACTTTAAGAAAACAGAGTTATCCCTCACCCAGTGAAACGACACTGCCATATGCCACAGGAAAAAAAAGAGAGAGAGAGAGAGACTAATGGATTTAACACAGATTTAATAAACAACAAAGAGAGGGGTCTGAGTGAATGGAGAAGGTGTCATGGGGAAGGAGGGAGGTATCCCAAAAGCCATTAACTGATGTAGTGATTTAAAAAATAAAATAAAGTAAGGCCAAAAAAAAAAAAGAAAACAGTTATAAACCAGCCCCTCTCATGAATATAGAGGGAATCATCTAATAAAGGTATTAAAAAATTTATCCATTAACTGACACTATAGCATAACAAAATCAGACTCATTGCAGGAAAGAAGGAATGAATCCATGTAACTATCATTCACTATAAGATAAAAGAGAAAAACAAAGATTTCACAGATGAAAAAAGGAGACTGATGAAAGTTAAATTCTTCTATGATAAGATGTTATGTGTATAATAAGTAGTGTCTTAGAAAACCACAGCAAGTATCATATTTTGTGGTGAAACTGAAAGTTTTTTTTAGAGACTGGGCCTATGCAAAATGACTGATACGACCACTTCCGGTTAACATTTTCCTGAAGATCTTAGCTGGTAAAATAAGATGAGAATAAGAAAAGATACATATGTGTTTATAGAAAATCCAAACTGCTCTATAGTCTTTTGAATTAGTAAATAATATGAAGAACCCAAGATCAACAAACAAATATTAATACATAGTAGATACAAGAAACTACAAAATACAATGAAATAAATACTGCCATTTGCATTATCAAAATATCAAATATCAGGAGTGGCCTAGGCCATTGGCAGGGGCAAGCCTGAGTCCTATGCCACCAGGACCTCAGGGTCTTGGGGACTCCAGGTTCAGGGATCTCAGGGTAGGGAAGCTGGCCTCTGCTTCCATGTGGGCAGGGGGTGAGGGCTGAGCACGTCTGCTGGGGTGTGGGCTCAGGGCAGCAGGGGGATCCCCCTTAGGTTTACTCCAACTTCAGTAGACCTACACTAGGAATGAAGAATCCAGTCTCTCCAGCAGCAGCTATAATGCAAAGGAGAAGAAGTAATAATGGCCCTGGATGCACTTACAATATGGGTGGGACAAGCACGGTGATAGGAAACAATGAGACAGAAAGGTGACACCAGTGACTGAGGTGACCTGTCACAGATTCTGCTGCATCATCTCTGGTACTGGGGAATCAAACCCTGGGTCCACAGCAATGTGCATCATTTAAGAGGCTCCCACCTTTGCCAATCAATGGGGGAAGAAAGCCACCATGAGTGGCTGTGACCCCATGGGAGAACTGCTGACAAGAGAGGAGAGGGAATGAACCTCCTGGGGAAGTCTGCCCCAGCAGCAAACACCTCGCCACTTTCAGCTGGGAGTTACATTCCCAAACCCAGAAGACACAGAACCAGCAACAGGTGACAGACACCAGAAATGATCGTGGAGAAGTGCACTACATCTGCCCTACAAGTTCCCACTGTGCTCGACCTGATTATCTGCCTCAGTTACTCCTGGAGATCCGAGCAGCCTCATCTGTTGCTGTCTAGGAGGGCAAGTCCACACCCAGGGGGAAAAAAGGACATAGTTTGAAAACAAAGAAGAAAAGCCCAGTAGGCCAAACACAGACCAACAGCTTGCAGGGAGAGGAGCTAGAGTGATCAGAGGGGGGAAGGAAGGGAATCTGGTGGGTGCAGTGGGGAATAAGGGGGACAATACAACCATGCAAACATGATTAATGCCATATGATAATTTAAAAATATTTAAAAATTAAAAAAGAACAAAATATCAAGTATCAAGGAATAGATCTAATGAAAGATGATTGCCTTCTCTTACAGAGATCAAGAGCAGTCTGCACTGTTTCCCTACACCTTACCCTACATGTCTCTTCCACTCCAAGCCACTCAGTTACAGCCTCTTGTGATAGACTAGTAATTGGTAGTAAAATGTTTCTCTAGTTCTGTAAACCACTCTTCCAAATTAATTGAGCCCAATGTAGGAACTGTTGAAATCTATCTTTAGCTAGTCTGTCAGATGCACAGGTGAGAATATGCATTTATGATGGCATCTGGAGAGGGAGACAGGACTGAACCCTAGACCTATAGAAACTCCTGAAAGATAAAGGGAGGCTTGAGAGGTCATTTGCAGACACTATCAACATATTGTTTACTGGTGTGGAAAGCACAAGTACACCCTCTAACTGGTACCAGAATCACTATAGTGAGAGTATCCAAACTGTCAAAGCTGGAAAAAAAAAAAAAAAGGAAACTTTTACCTCTATGTCTTGCTTCTCTACAAAAGCTAAATAATAGATTTTCTTCTTAAATCTGTAGCTAATGAGAGCTTTGATTAATCAGTAACAGTATGGCAAGAACAATGAACATGAAATACTTTCTCCTGTCCTTAATCAATTCTGAGGTCTCCCAGAAAAAAAGGCAGACATGAGTTTCTTGGATACCTATGATTGGAAATGCCAAATATGCTGGTGTTAGAACTCGACCGAGTGACAAATATTGTTTTAAAATATGCCTCAAAGTTTTAAACACATTGAAAAAGGAATTGAAAATAAAAACAGTCAAATTTGTGCAATTTATTCTCCTCTCCTCCAGTTGGCACTCAGTTTTCCCATCTCTGAGCACCTGGGGTGAGGAGTTGGGTGGGTCTCCCTGTATAGACCTCTCACCGATAGAACAGGAGCACAGTTGCCTCGGTTATGCTCCGACTGTTGCTGGCTTCAATATGAGTTCCACATCCAGACCAATCAAAAGAGGAGAAATCCCCACATTGTATGGGACTTTTCTCTGGGAAGTATCCTCCTCCACCGATGCAGTGCTGAGAAGCAGGGAGAGGAGACATGGTGAGTGGTTTACAGTAAACACCTGTGAGCCTTTCATAGCCAGTCCTTGGACTCTTTAGTCTGACAAGACTTGACTTAACCACTCCCTTCCCTGAAGTCCTCTGTAGTCACCCTCTGTCCTTTTTGACCTTCTTTAAAACACTCTGCCTGGTACCTCACTGCTACCCTCCCTCAGCCACCCCCCAATGTTATATTCCTCATGTCTCAGCACCCCTCACCTTCCCTATGTTGGCTCATCGTCTCTGTGACTGTAGCTGTTATCATGCACACCAGCATTATAACTAGCATCTCAAACTTTGTGTCCAGTCCCTATGTGGTCTTGTTTGAGACCCAAATCCAACTGCACCCAGATGTCTCCACCTGGATATCTTTCAGTCTTCTCAATCTCCACTTTTGCCCAGACAAGGAATTTTCTTTCTTACTGTCTCTGAACTTGTTTCTCATCCTGTCACCTGAAGTCTTTATTCTCCTTCATGCCATCCTCATACTCCCCTGGTATCACCAACAAATTTCTGGCACCTGAGAACTGTATATTGATGTGCAAAACCCCCCTCATGCGGAACCCTGGAGTGGAGTTCAGGAACTCAACCATTAAGATATCCGGAGACAAGGCTCCTCTGCAAGGCTGCTCTGGTGCCATCCTGTGAGCTGAGGAATGTGTGCTTCCTCCAGAGCTCAATACAGTGGGGGTTGATACCACTCAGACAACCTGGAGAAGTGCTGATCCTAAAAGGAAGCTGACAGACCTGTCCCAGAGACCCAGAGATGGTGAATGACAGGATGAGGGCCATCTGGAACTTTCGTAATGGACTGTGTTCCTGGAGCCAGAGAGCCATGCCCCTGTGTGGATGGAGAAACATTGTCAGAACAGTTTAGGGAG
>PVHY01012948.1:0-42744 GCA_004024945.1 Uropsilus gracilis | reverse complement strand
GGGGGGGGGGGGCGCGCGCCGCGCTGGTAAGGACCCCTGGTGAGGACCCGGAGCGCCGCGACCCTGCCCGCCGAGCTGGCGGCTCCCGACCGGCGCGGCCAGGCCGCCGCTTCCTCTTTCCGGGTTTCGCCCCCACGGAGGCCCCGCCCCCGGCCCTGCCCGCCCGGCCCGCAGGCCTAGGGGGTGCGGTGTGTGTGAGGCGCCTCCACGAGGTGAGGGCTGCCCCCCCCACCCCAGGCCGCTTCCTCAGAAAGGACTGCCCCAGACGGGACCTGAAGGAGGTCGGTCTGGCTAAGAGCGCCCCGCTGTGCGTTCCGCGGCGCTCTTCGCGGAGCGCAGGCTTGTGTGGTTCTTTGGGATCGGTGCGGCGCCCTGGGCTGCTCGGGGCGTGTGGATGAACCCGTGTTCTGGGCGTCATGCCGTTCTGGGGTGACGGCCCGGCAGGCGTGGGCTCAGTGACCCCCCACTCCCCCACCCCACCCCCTCGCAGCGGCTCTGGGATCTACGCTTTGTGGGCGCTCAGGGTTATGGGGTGGGGGGTCAAGGCCTGAAGCGGCCTCAGGGCACTTTGCCCAGCTTAAGGCCGGGGAAGTTGACATGACGTGTTTCTAGGTTAGGAATTCACTGACAGCGGTCAGAAGAAAGGAATAGTTGCTCCCTGAAACCATTAAAATATGTAAGGTTTTGAGCGGCTGTTGGGGGGGGGGGGGGGAGCCGGCGGCAAATGCAAAGGTCCTGGAGCCCGGAGGCCTGGCCATTCTTGCCTCACTTGAAACCGTGTCCTGGCTGGCATCGGGGTCAGGTGGAGCGGACAGAAACTAGTCGACCCCTTCAGGAAACCTAAATGTGCTTGTAAACGCGTCAGACGTGTCTTCGAGTGTGTTGTTAGCCTAAGATGGAAGGTGACCCCACTGTACTGCTAAGGGAATCAAGAGTAACTCCGAGAGGAAGAATTCAAATTATTTCAGCCTGCAGGCCTGTGTATAATGCACACTCTTCCTTCTTGACAGCTTCTGCCTGCCCTAGCGCTATCGGGTTTCAACTTCAAAAGAATGCTGGACAGATGTCCAGTCGTTTTGTGTTTTTTTTTTTAATATCTAAGTATTTGCTGTAAACAAATTACATGAATAGCAGAAACGTTGTACTGAGCTGCTTAGTACAAGAGACTGGCAGGGGTGGAGCTTCAAAGACCCCAATCAGTTAAATCATGTTTGGGAACGATCCTATAGCAAACCAGCTTACACATTTTGCTGTACTTCCTAAACCGACCTTGAACAAAGCCTGGGCTTTGAAGTCATGGCTGTAACAGCTCGGTTCCCGCTAATGGTATTCTTAGGCAACTGCTTCAACCCAAGCCCATCTCACCTAGACTAGGGAGATTGGATTGTTACCTTTTGTGAAGCCTGTAAGGAAGCTGACCCAAAAGAGTCACTCAAAAATAGTATCCCCTTTTCATTCCTTAGTCAGAACCAAGGGCAGATACCTCAAAGTTCACGCAAAAACTGATGAGGAAAAAAGTCCCTTGTGTTTGTCACGTAACACATGGATACCTGAAATATATTTCTATATATTACCTTCATAACTTAATACTGTGTGCACTCGCTTTCAAATATGTCTACACCAACAGAATAAAAATTTAAATCAGACTATCCTGTCCTAAGCAGATAAAAACCAATTTAGGCAGCAAGAGGCTAAGTAACACAAATGCCAAGCATATTTGTTCTTTTCCAAAATTGGCGTAACTGGGTATGAAGTTTTTCCTCAGACACCTTTTGTTTAGGACAGGAAAGTTTCTAAAATATCAAAAAACAGAGATACAGAAAGGGATTATTAATACTTTTAAATGATTTCATGTAGCTAGAATTCACATGTGTGTTTCATTTTGTCATGAAACATCAATAAAGGACAAATCAGACTTTGTTTATTAAAAAAATACTTTACAGGAAAAAAAAACTATGCATTCCATTGTCCTATTTTACAAAGAAATAGCTTAACAATTTAACACAGACAGCTACAAAAAAGCACTGTTAAAAGGATTATTATTCACACAAATTTAGATTTAAGACTATTCATTTTAAAACCTTTTTAAAACACTCAATGTCAATAAACTAAGGCCACATAACGCAAATAGTCCGCCAGGCAAATTATACATTTCATCTATATGCAAAGACCTCTTAGATAAATTAAAGCCACAGGAAAAAAAAGTCTTAGCTGCCAATCAAAATGGAGTTTAGTCACAGAAAACACTATTACATGAAAATTTACAACATGGGATAGTAGTACATAAGTATTTCCTTAGAGAAATTGAAAAGTGCTATATTAAAGAGACAGTGGTCTCAACTACATGCACAAGTGGATCCTAAAAAAATGTATGAAGAAAACGGAAGGCCGTAATATTTATGGAGAGATACTTGCTTTTAAAGCAAACTTTCGGGATGAGGATAGGTCCCTTCTGTGCTAAAGGAAAACATTTGTATGTTTCCTCTTACCATAAATAACCAATAACCAATAAATACAGCTACAGCCTGTTTAAAGAACAGAAAATTTAGAATATGAACTTCTGGCATGTACTAGTGAAAGGGTCTTTTGAAATCTATAGTAATGATAACACAGATTAGAAAGACACAAACTCAATTATCCTAAAAGGTAAAGATGCAAATTTTAATGGCAAATACAGATGAAAATGTAATGTGCTAGTTAATGACCACAAAGATATTCCCTAAAGATTTTCTTGAATTTTGGAATCTTGTTCCCAAACTAGCTTTTCGTTCGAAACAATTTAGGAGGGGAAAAGTAATAAGCAGGTTTCTCCTGTTAGTAAGTTTTAACTTTATGCCTGTTAAAACTGATATAAGTCGTCTTTACCTTAAGGTTTAGTAAAGAATTTTTTTCAATAAGCTCATTTTTCCCCTATTGTAGTATACAGTCAACTGACATTCCATCTCTAGGGAGACTTTCAAAACTCTTAAGGTACTAAAAACAAATTCTAATACTGAATAAGCAAATTAAAAGTAGAATTAAGTCCAGGAATTCAATCTTAGAGTTTAAATTTTGGGGGAGAAAACTAAAATTGCAGGTTTTTCTCATTATTGCTTCATAAATTGGGATACTTCTTTGAATGGTAATCCTACTCCTAGCATGTCTTGGTAATTAAAGAATGACTTCTAGGGCTGGAGACGACATCTATCCTTGTGAATGAATACATAAAACCATTCTAGTTAGTAAGTTAGAAATATTTATTGGATCCTTTCCATCAGCACATTTTTAAAATGTCCCCTGCTTAAAAAACATAGAACTAAAACTTATAGCCACATTCTGCAAGTAATCTCAGAGTTGGCACAATGGATAATATACCAAAAAGGAAGATCAGTTTAAATTTCAGTTACAACTTCACTGCCATCACTACTTTACAGATCAGAAGACACCCACCCGATTGCTCCATGCCTCACTCCACCAAACCAAATAATTTAATGATTTAGAAAAGTTGCAATCATTTGTATCACTAAACTAGGATACAGCTTTGAAAGCAGTAAGAAACTCAAAACTTTTGCTTTTATATTCATCAGTCGTTAAAGCATGCTATTAAAATCTAATACTCACATAGGACATTCAGAGTTTCCAGATACATTACTAGCTAAATGTTCTCTCTCCATTCTATTGCAATTCTAATATACAATGAATTTATTAGTACATTTTATACTCTTTTAATGTGTTTATATTGGAGGTGAGGGTAGTTATGTTTTATAAAAGGAAATGGGGGATTTGTTTTTTGATTGTAGGTCTTTGCAGATCCGCTGGTTCCTGAGTGATTTATACACAGTGCTGGCTGTCAGGAGATAGTCTCCTTGTTTGTTAGCAATGACCAGCGTAGGTGACAGATGGTATCTGCTGGATGGCAAGTGGGAGATGGGGAAATTGGATCTTGGAAGACAAGACAAGAAAAAGAAAAAAAGTTTTTGCTTCAACAACCTTGTTCATGATTATTTTAAAAAGCAAATGTTGCCTGAGAAGAATTTTACTCTGTACAGCCTAGTAAAGCTCTATGAAATTCTTCCGGACAGAAAAACAAAAACAAGAAATAACCCAAACCCACATACTTGGTGATGAGCTCCCTCCCTCCCAAAATAACAATCACCCTCAAAGGCAGATAGGTCCCTTAAAAGTTAGTCTTGATCAACTAGAATTTACCCTAGAATTTATACCCAAGATTTAAAAACACCCCTGCTATAATCACATTACTTCCATACCATTCTAATTACCTTATTTACAAAGATAACTAAAGCCAACATCACTTCCAATTCATAAATGGTTTACATTGAAATGTTTCTCTATTTGTCTCCATCCTTTGTAACAGAGAATACATACATATACATATATATATATAAGGAATAATACAGATTCTAACTAATCACTGCAGTATTTGCTGATGGTTATTTCTCTATCGGTTTACACAGTGACCTCTATACTTTGCTAATATGCATTTAACTACACAACAATATTGCACAAAGTAATATTTATATAAGATTTAACCTATTTCAGAATACTTTAGAGAAAATCCATAGTTGATATTTTGAAAGATGCAGCTAAGTTTTCATGGTGACATACATGATAAAGCAGCATCTTTTTTTTTCTTTTTTTTTCTTTTTTTTTTTTTTTTTTTTTTTTTTTTTTTTTTTTTTTTGCCTATGTTCATGTAAATATTCCAAATCTCACCCTCCAGGAAAAAAAAAATCTCCAAATTGCACTATAACCAGGTAGATACAAGAATCTGGTCTTAGGTGTGGGGAATACTCTTCCTTTAAGAAACCAAAGCATTACTGTATTATTAACTAAGAGAAAGTGAATCACATTAATGTTCTAAAATCATAGAAAGTTAAGACTACACTAGCTGTGTGAACTGCGCCTGTTTAAAAACAACAACAAAAAACAAAAAACAAAACCGTAATCCTCGGGCACTAAGCATGAGGCTACCTCACCCTCTAGGACAAATGCCGTATTTCTCCATGAGAGCAGCAACAGAGCAATGGCAGATACACCTCAGTATATACCAGTGAACACTAGTACACTGAAGTGTCTCAACAGAATATTTTTCATGAAGAGATTTATGCTAGGTGACCAGAACTGCTTTTCCTAAGTTTAATGCATAAAACATGGCAGCCTTGTCAGAAAAATTTGTTTCATTCTCTAAGTTTGATACTCATAATCAGGTTAGGAAGCAGAAGTATCCACACAAAAGGTGAGGATGCTAGGAAGCAGAATAGAGTATCATGTCAATACTATCTCTTTTACCCAAAATATCTTCCACAGCTACCGGTATTCTAAAAGAGATCAATGAACCATGGGTAATGAATGAACAAGGACTATTCATCTTTAGATATTTTTAATTGAAATATCCACTAGGTTTTAAATAACATACAAAAAAAAGACAGTTTGGATTAGAAAGTGCTGTGCTTTCTCTTCTGTTAAGAAACCGAGAGCCACTGAATTTTCCTTAGAAATGCCTTATTCTTTATGGTTGGAACTAAACTTACCTTGCCAATGCACACAATGCAGGAACTTCTTCCTGCAATGTATGCCATGTTTACTGTAGGAAGTGGTCTATGCCATAAAGCCATGAGTATTAAACCATAAATCTGATCTATCATAAGAACAGCAAATATGGCAAGAACCAGGGCAAGATAAAATTCAGGGAGGTGAATAATTACCAAATAAGAATCTGTTATTCCAGAGAATTCTCATTTTGATTTGAAGAAGAGATTGAATTGTTACCTCACACCTTAAAACAGAAAGTAGCAGCAGACCCACTATTACATACTGTACTAACGGGATAAGATACAACTCTTAACTTTGCATAATCTGTGTAAAAAAGATATGCTTGACATTTGTGGAATGTCATTTCTCTTTATAGAATTATAGGCAAGATTTCTCCAATAAAACTTAACTTAAGCCAGTTATAAAACTATAACTTCACATCAAAATTTAAAAAAGTTAAAAAATGTGTTTGAATATGTACAGATCACACAGGAGTGCTCGAATGTTCCTGTAGACTGTGTTGCTGGTCAGGGTCCAGTCTACTTTCCACCTTTAAAACCGGAACAGGCTGAGTCATCTGATCTTTCTGCAGAGTAAGTTCTGAGGAAGGTGGGAAGGATGATGAAGCCGTTGCCAAAAGCTGCATCTCAGTGCACGTTTCCTCAGGCTCAGTCTTTATCTTCACGCATTGGGAGTCAACTTCTAACTCTCGTTTTCCGGCTAAGCCACAGTCCACGTTAGAACTACTCTCTGAGTTCTGAGTAGTTTCCACAACAGGGTGGTACTGTTTAAGCCTTATATGCCAGGCTAAACTGCACACTGCGGACACTGTTTTGAACTGATGAATGACATTTCTAGGGATGAAGTAGATATCATTGTCGCACAGCTGAATTCTAGCATAACGAATGCCTTCCCGCCTCATTTGGTTTAGCTTAGCTTCATCCACCCACTGTACACACTGAAGAAAAGAGGAAGAGTTGCGTGAGACTTAAAACGGTAATTTAGTCAAAAAAAATTTTTTTGTGATTAACACAGGAAGAGAGTCAAGGCTAAACAATACTAAATGATATGCAACTGTCTAAAATTTCCTGTAATGCCAGAAATGTTTTCCTCATATTTCACTACCTCTCCAGCAACAAGAATCAAAGTCAGGACTTGCCTAGAGAATCATCCAAATCCAAGTATTTCAAAGTACACCCAGATAGCAATATTCATTGCCACATCTAAGGGCATCATTTTCCCTTCTCTTTCAATGCCCTTCAACATTCCGTAGGGGAAGGGCACACGGTGTGACAGAGTTTACAGCTGAGGCTGCTGAAGCCAGAACTGAGCATCTGAGGATCTCTGAGTCAACCTGGCATCCCAAAGACTGAACGGATCTGCTTTAATGACTTTCAACATCTCCACACACTGGTTTTAATAGTAATAAAGTTAAAATCGCTATTACATGTCTCTAAGACAATGAAAATAAAGCGGACAAGCTGCTTACTGCCAATTGCTTACCCAGTAAGTTATTACCTGGGAAACTGGAGGTTCATGAAGGTCTAGCTGAAGCCTCTGAACAACATCAGTGAAATCCTCAGCATGGAAACAGATCACATCTTTGGTTATGCGAGGCTGGTCACTCCTAAGATTGATACAATTAAGTCTTAGAACTAAACATCTCACAAAGGAAAATAATGAAGTAATTCAGTCTTTCTATTCCTAGAAATGCTACAGATACCACAGAAATTGATACAAAACTCCTAAAGAGAATACACATATGCTGCTTTTGATTTTTAAAAAATAAACATCAGAAAAGTTTAAAAAAAAAAAAAAGGCTTCAAAACTAAAACAACACTGACAACAGTTTTATTCTGAACTAATTGCATCTGCAAGCCTCTCACCACTTTGCCCCACCATCCACATGCCATCCTATGATACCATCATCTGGACACATAAAGGAGGGGAAAAGGCAGGATGATCTTTCACTTGAAACATTTATAGTTAAGCAGTGACTAAAGTATAGTCCTTAAAAAGTTCAGCTCAAACTACAGTAATACTGAAAGCCCCAAAGTCACAAATATGGAAAAGTAAAATATAGTTTTCACTTCTCTAGCTTTGTTAAAACTGGGCCCCAACTGAAAGTAAGAGGGTACAGACACTATGAGAAACAATGTAATGATCCCTCAATTCCAGCAACTTCACTTCTGGGGAGATTCCCCCCCAAATATTGAAAACAGGTTCCAAGAGGTGTTTTGTACACTCATGTTCCTAGCAGCCAAAAGGCAGAAGCTGATGGATAGATGAATAAACAAAATGTGGCACATGTGTATATGTATTGTATATATGTGCTGAGATACTATTTGATTTTAAAAAGGAAGGAAATGATGGCATATGCTATATAATATGGATAAACCTTAAAGACATTAAGCTAACTGGAAAAAAACCAAAAAAACAAACGGATGAAACAGTAGAACTACCAGAGTTGGAGGAAAGAAAAAAGCAGTTATTCAATGAATATACTGTTGATAATTTTGAAATATAAAAAAATGTGAACACCGCTTTCTTAACAATATGAATATATTAGTACTACTGAACTATATACTTGAAAATGGTTAGGGTTTAACTTCTAGATTATCATATGTATTTTACCGTATTTTTTTAAAAACTAGCCTCCAACCTTTAATTAAGAGGACATTTCTTAGACGATGTTAACCAACCTTGCAGTTGAGCTCCATTAACTTACCATTCACCAAACTGCACAGCTTTCAAGACCCCAACAGCTGCCGTACTCTGCCAGTCAAACCCCTGACCTACATGATCAGCATGAGCTCTTGTCCTGTCTTCAAAGAGGACTTCACGGGGTTCACTGGTCCGAGGTAGGTACTGGAGATTTTTTATTTCATTCATTGATCTAGAGTTGATTCGGTTGTGAAGTAAAGGGAGGGAAAGTATTAATAGTAATAAGGCAAAAGTGGCTGAAATGCAAGATTTCAAATAAGGTGAGGTCTGAGGAGGAGTCAATGATCTTGACCACTGACACTGAAGACTGCGCTGCCCGTGTGGCCGCCTCCTCACTTGCCATGCCATCAGACTACAGAAGCTCGCTCTCTGACTTGTCTCAATGGCAGTGCTTGAATAAGATTTAGTCGTAGCAACAGAAAATACAATTCAAAGTACAGGGCTGAATGGGTTACTTAGTCATCCTCATTTTTAACTCTCAAAATATCCTACCAGATTTAAAATTCAAGATGGTAAACTGAGCCTCTCCTTCCACATTAAAATGAAAGCTAAGAGCTTCCATCTAACAAGGTAGGGGTGGGGAGTGGAGGTGAAAGGAGTAAGTGGAACTAAAGATAAAAGAAAACCAGCCCTGAATTGTTAACTGTTGATGCTGAATACGTAGGAGTTTTTTCTAAGTATATACTAAGAGTACAGAAATAAAGAAGCAACAAAGGCAATAAATTAGTAAGTGGTAACAAATCTCTGGAAGATGAAAAATAATGCAAGTATCCTGGGCTAACAGAACCAAGCAGAGAAAGTCCCAGGCCCAGGAGACGAAGGGAACGGCACCTAAGAAGGCAGCACAACTGCCCAGGAGACATGGAGAAGCTGGAGCTGAAGTAAAAGGCTGGAAAAGCCAAGATGACTATAGGAAGACGGAAACGAAGACTGAGAAAAGGGGCATTACAGTGAAATTCTGCAAATAAAGCAGACACCACCCTATGGCTATAACCACATGGGCAGGTAGGGATTTACCACCATGGAAAAGCCTACAAGTGACCCACCCAGTTTCAGTCTGTGCTCCCAGGACAACCCTGCTTTCAAATGGTTTGCGCTCCAGAGGTAGCTGTTGATGAGTCTTGGCAACTGTGGTAATTAAGCTCAGTTCCCTTGCCAGTAACTCTTTTAGGAAAAATCTGCTGATCAGACTTCCGAGAAGTTTCCTAGCTCCTCTGGTAGAAGTACAAGTAAAGATAGATTTTTCTATTCAATGTCATCAAATGCAGATGCAATCCCTAAAACTGCTAGAGCCACCCAGCAACCACTGTGAGGAGTCACTGTGAGGGCAAAGAGAATGACAGCAGAGAGAAGAAAAGTCTTGGTTCCTGGATGAGAGCACTGAACCACTGACCATATATGGTATCTGGGGTCAACCTAACTTGCTGCATAAACAGAATTTGCCATCCTCTGGCGTTTGGACACTTCCTCTAATATCTAGTTCTATTAACCCGATAAATTCTGGTCTGTTGACTCTAAAGTGAAACAGCAATTGACAAATGCCACTGAAATATAAAAGGTCCAGCAAATCTAAAGCTTTATTTCTAAATATGAATTAATAAACCAAGAATCATCAGATACTTATAACAACCTGACAAAGACCAAAATAAACAATACTAAAATTTAAAAGTTGCAAATAAAGACTAAAGTCAAGTAAATGTCCCAGAATCAAAACAAAAAGGTAACAAACTGGGAGAATTACTGTTCAACCAATAGAGAAATATCACTGTGAAATTAAGCCTGCGGGGGTGGGGGGGTTCATATATGGACAACTATCTTACAAGGAAACAACCATGAGGGTTCAGCGGAGCAAAGGAGTCAGCTGGGAAGACTAGAGAGACAAGTGTCAAAGGAGGAAACTAGCCCACTGAACATTATTTACAAAAACTAATGTTTTATGACTTAACAATGAGCTATCACCTCATACCCACAAGAATGGCTATTAAGAAACAAGTATTTGAAAGGATGTCGAGCAAAGAACTTTTATGTACTTGGTGGGGCTATAAATATAATTCTTACAGAAATCAGTAGAGCAGGTCCTCAAAAAATGAAAAACATTCTATATGATCCACTTAACCCACTTCTGTGTATTTACCCAAATACATTCTGAATGAATTAGTAAGAATACTACTTCAAAGATATATGTGCACTGCATATATATTCATTGCAGCATTTTTTATAATAGCTAAAACTTGGAAACAGAACCATAGACAGATGACTGGATAAAGGTGTGGAATACTCCTAAGCCATAACATTACAGACAAAACTCTGCAATTTATAATAACATGAATGGCCCTAGAGTATTATGGTTAGTGAAGTCAGTCAGATGGAGTGGGACAAAGAGTTCACTCACGTGATCTACAAAACAATGAACTAAAAAGAAAAAATTTTAACTATAAGACCAAATTAGGGGGTTACCAGAAGGAAAAGAGAGGGTAAATAAGGTAAAAAGGGGTCAACTGTATGGTGAAAGATGGCTGAGACTTTTAACAGTGTATTCTAGGTGGATGTGGGTGGATAATGTACACATAAAACCAATGTTATAAACCAATTTTACATCACTAAAAAAATTTTTTTTGAAAAATAGGCTACTTTTGAAAGAAAAAATTAACTGGCTATAAATCTTCTCATAAACAATATTAGATACTGGAAGACACTGGGATGATGCTAAAATTCTAAGGGGGTTCCAACTAAACACCAATCATATTTAATGACCATAAAGCCATTTCCAGCCATATGACTCAAACTACCTTCCTAACTTAGAAAATTGAGAATGTGCACAAGTAAAATAAGGAAATAAACGTAGGAAGAAGGCAACAGTAGGTCATGCTTTTAGAAAAGCATTAGGATGAGAAAGCCCAGGTTAATAACTGAGATAAGGCTTACAACAGAGCCCCAGAAAGCACAGAGCCCCAAAATATTTCTAGGTTAACAGTGATAGGTTGGAGCATATTGCATGACTAAAATTCTGAAAATGCAGTATCCAAGGTTAACCACAAATGCTTATCCACACACAAAATGTTATATAAAAAAAGCCATAGCCAAAGTCATAATCAGAGAAGAAAGTCAATTCATTTGTAGAAATAATGTATCTTAAAAAAGAAAAGAACATATTAGGAACATAGTCAAGAAAAGCATATATGTTCGCCTTCAAAAAGCGACAATCAAAACTACAAAGAAAATTTAAAAAAAAATTAAAAACCAGCACAATACAAGTATGAAACAAGATTTTCAGTATCTAGGCAAAAATAGAGGTCCTTTTCTACATTATTCCTTTGACTAATAACATGACATTGGAACCTTATACAAATTTGCAGACTCTTAGTAGGGTCTGTAGTACCCTTACCCATCCATAACATCATCGATGCCATTTATTGGCTTTCAAATATTAGAAAACACCTATTGGCAAGCAAAGCATGTGAGACCTAATTATGATTTTACAGCAGAATATGAATTCACCCTGTGTATATAGCTGAAAAGGGCGGGGAGGAGAATAAGATAAAGCATGATCATTATAACTATTTGGAGAACAAGTGAAGGGAAGATATCTATCATTTCAAGAAACTGATACCTGATACCCTGTCTAATTCTTAAAAAGAGCACTGTAAACAAAACTGGGTTTGCCTCTGGTAATAAGATGTTCGCCTTGGGGGTGAGGGGATCAGCCAGGCATGTTCATTTTAAACCTCTCTGCAATATTTAGTATTTGGTTTTTTTAACCCCTATGCAATGCCTGTCTTTGAATTCATAAATGAAAGATCATCTTCATTAGCAGTGTCCATGATAACAAGTAGCTTCTCATATTGACTCCATCATTTTCAGCAATAGGATATTCTCACCCAAACAGATGGCTTCAGTGTTTAAGTTTTGATTTCCATTCAAAGTGCTTTTGTTTCCTAACAGAAACAAAATTTGACTGAATCTCAGAAATAATTATTAAATAAATGGTGTTGATATAGCTTACTAACTTGCAAAAAATATGAAATCTCTCCCTCTATACTGAAATCAATAGTAGGTAGATACAATATATAGTTTGAAATCATATAACAGGTGAAAATGATTATGATTTTCTAAGTATACTACTATAACCTCAGAGCTATATAACCTATAACCTCAAAGGAAAACACAGATCTGACAACTATAAGTAAAAATTTCAGTGAATAAAGAAAAAGCACTAAAGCTAAAAGGAAAAAAGAAAAAATTGCAACATGGGAAGGTGGTTGATAGTCATATATATGGCGGTTTTTCAAATTAAAAAAATCCAATAAAAATATAAGTAAAGGAGATTAAATGAAATCCCAATATCAGAAATACAAACTCAATGGAAAACAAATGGAACATTTTTGTCCAGTCAGATCAACAACATTTAAAAGAATGTTAGTAGATGGTATGTGAAGAACATAGACAAGTGGAAGCATAAATTGGTACATTTCTGGAAGTCAGAAGTATGTGAATACTTTAGGAATTTCTACCAAGAAAATAAACATACACCTGCAGAAAGGCTGCACCTACCTACCAACCAACAAGTCTGCCAGCCAACCATCTTTCAGCCACCCATCCAAAACCCAGCAAGTTGCTGTACATGTTTAACAAACAGCTTCAGGGGGAGATGTTGATTTGTTGATTTCTGTGGTAGAACTACTCCCCACATGGCCAACGGGCAAGCCACTGTGACCTTACTTGTGGAACTACCAGTTCGTAACGGTACTGTGAACCTATACAAACTGGCCCAGCATCCCACTGTCATGTTACAAGTTTATATCTGAAAAACTGGAAACAGTTAAATAAAAAGTGGTTAAATAAATCTTGATACAACCATACAATGAAAACTACGTAGTCATTTAAAGATGATGATGTGGTTGCATCTTAATATATAACCTAAGGACGGAGAAGCAAGCGTTTAAGTGAATGTCACATAAAGAATGAGTGCCTCTGTGTAGAATGGACGTTAAGAGGATGAGCATAGGTGGACGAGAACTTGAAAGGTTAATGTGTCTAAATGGGTGGGATTACGGATATTTTTTGCCTTTTCATTCTTTCCAAAAATTGATTTTTTTTTTTAAGCGTATAATAATCAGGAAGCAAATGGCAGTCCTTTCCTTTTGGGAAAGATTATAGAACAAAAGTTGTATAGTCTTTCAGAATTTAAAATTTCAAGATTCAGTATCATGATGTACAAAAACTGCCACGGTCAAGCAACACACAGACGTCCTGGATTACGGCCAGGTCTTATCACACCACCACATAGCAATCATAGTTCCTGCAGAACGTTTTTATGCATTACCTACAGTGGTTAAGGGTTCAGTTACTTCATACATAGCTTTGGCATCATTCCTTCAAAGTAAGGTCTACACTAACCTACTGAAACGTATCTGAGTAACTACTGTCAGTTGTTACTTCCATACTCAGCAAATAGAAATCAAACCAAATAAGCAAACACAAATCATTTTCAGTCTTATTAAATGACAATTTTCATAGTACTAGAGTTAATCTACACTTGAACTTCTGAAACACAAACTATGTTCACACAATGAGTTACTACAGAAGAATACATGACGGGTTTCATACGGCAAACACTGACCACCTGCTTTGCGCTACAAAGACAGAAACGAATAATACACAGCCTCTGTCTTCAAAGAGTTCCAAATTTTGTAAAAATAAAATAACATGTAAGCAGATGAAGAGACTGATGTCAGAGGATAAAGAAGGTAACAACTGGTTATCTAAGGAAACAAAGAAAAGCTTCACAAAGCAAGTGATATCCAAAGCTAAGCTTTGGAAATTTGAGAGTTTGCCAGGGTAGGTAGGAAGGGGATGCTAAGTAAAAAGAACAGGTCAAAAGCACAGACTCATGAAAGACAATGGTTCACAAACTGAATTCAGTGTGGCTGGAGTGAACAAATGCAGGTAATATTGGCATTAGATTATGAAACTGTAGACCACAAAAGGAGTTTGGGACTTTTGTCCTGTAGGCAGTTAGGACCCAGGTTTTAAGAAAAAAAAAAAACTGTTTTCAGGAAGATACCTCACTGCGATGGGTGTGTAATGAGCTGACTGGGCTAAGGAACTGGTCACTACAAGGTTTTCTGAAGAAAGATCTGCAAATAATCTAGACAAAAGGTTTTCAAACTGTGCTCATGATTCGATCATTTTATAAGCAACAAATGGGGGGGGGGAATATGCTTTCGCTTAGGTGAGAAAAATGTTTACCGTCGTCTTTTGAAGGGTGACTTTGGCATATCTGCTGTAGGGATCATCTGTTCTCCTGGCCTGACCCACATGATAGGCCCATCATCACTCTGGGACCTACACTGGAGTCGCAGGCTGGAAAGTGTGCCCCAGGGCAAAGTCATCTAGGAGATGAACAAGTCACATTAAAAAAAAAAGTTTAGACTATTTACAAGCTAACCCTCCGCCCCAAGAGAAAGCTCTAGGGAGCTTACTTTGTAAACAAAGTAAATACCAATTACATAGTAACTTATACTAAAAAAGAATAACTAAAGTAGTCATTTTCTACACATTTCTATTCAAAACACTGGATAAAATCTAATTTGAACAGACCAGGTTAGCTTAATGCTCTTTAACAGGTGTCCACTTCAGGGATGATCAGAACATAGGTACTGTGACACTCACTTTTAGAAATGGTGATTCCTCTAACATGTCAAGGAACTCAGGGAAATAATCGCCAACTTCTTCGTCTACGGCCCCAACGAGACTGATCTGCCGCATGGGACCCGCCCGGTAGGTGCCACAGCAGTACGTCCTGTTGACCTGCGGTAAAATGAAAGAGGGGACGGGAGGAGAGCGGGTTGAAGTACATATAATACGCTCAAGGGCTAGAATAGCATATTGTTTCCAACGTGGCTATTTCTTCTACATACTAGAACTCCATGGTCAGTATCTTGGCTAAAGTTTCGTCACAGAAAAGACGCCTAGCACACAGACCCAGGCAGCGAGAGGATACATGCCGCACACAAATTTCAAGGTGCAAATGAGTCTATGGTCCCAATAGCTCAGAAATACTGAAGGCGGTAGGTTACATTTGAACTTCCCTGAGCATGATGATTTTTGAACATTAGCAACACTTTAAACACTTTAAATGGGGGGGGGGGGGGATCACCACACATGTGAAACTGGAAGGAAAAAAAAAAAAAAAGACCATGGTCAGATTCATCTGTATTCATTCTGTACTCCACTGAGCTTGAAAGCCTTTACCATCAGGCCAGATAGCAAGCTTACTCTTAGCAAATGAATTACTTTTCCCATTACTTCCATGTAAGATCCTCCACTCTACACAGACTGATCTTTTCTCTCCCCAAATTATACCAAACTTACTTCTAGCTGCAATGATTTTTTTCTAAAATCCCTTACTCTGAATACCTTTTCTGTCCACCCAATTTTATCTTTCAAAGATCAACTCAAGACTTTTAAAGTTTAATGCTACCTGCAAGTACATATACAGTTCATTTATTTATATCAATTTGCTACAATTTGCTGATGAATTTAGGGTATAGTCTATAAAATCTGTAGCCCGGAGAATCCTAGCATTCAAATGGAATCTAATGATGATTCCACACAATCTGCTATGACTGTTCTAGTCATTTCCTGCATGTTCTCATACTCCTGCCTCCAATTTTAGACGACTGTTTCTCCAGGGTAGATACAGATCCTGTGCAGAGACAGGTAGACTGAAGCTGCTGGATTCTAACCAGATCATCACCTCCGATCAAATAACCTACCTAGCATATTCTATCTCAGTTAAGATGCTGAGTAAAGTGAAGAGGTCTAACATAGTTGTATATTTCTTTATTAGCTGACTTGCTACTAAACATTAAAAAAATTTTTTTTGAAAATCAATTTTAAATTGCTTTAAATGCCACCTATTGTAGCTCAATAAAAATCATAAACAACCATTTAGTTATTTTTTGGCAGTTCTTTGGCAGCATTTTCAGATCAACCCCTCCCCCCCCTTTTTGGCATGGATTTAACATCACACACACACATGCATTAACGCACAGAAATAAAGAGCTTAGATTTTGTTCTCAAATAGCAGTGATTTCCTAAGTCCTTACAAATCTTCCTCCAAATGATCCTTAAGGAGCTCTACCAAGGTCAGAATTTTCTTGCATATGTTTGTGTAAGTTATCTTGTTTGTATGATGACCTATAAAAAGCCAAGGGAGGCAGACTGGAAAGAGAACAATCATGGGATACAGAGATAAGAAAGGTACAGTAAGGGAGCTTTTCTAAGCATTATCCTAACCTTCCTAATCCAAGTACCCTAAAACTACTAATGCAGATTTGACTTTCACTAACAGGACCACATAATTTCAGAAATAATAATAAATAGCAGTTTTCCCCAACTATTTCCAATTACCAGAAATTCCCTTGCCAAGAACAGCCTTCAAGCTATTCAGGATAGTGATATTTGATGGGAGAAATGTCCAAATTTCTAAAATGTCCTAATGTCACAATTTAGAGTTCCTATGTAGCTCAAACCAACCCTGGAGCACACTTCCGTGTGGCAGTTTCATTTTACTTGACCAGCTAGCTTTGAGATTACATAGCTATTAATGAATCACTAACCTAAAGAAATAACATTATTTAAAATAGTGTACATGCATGAAGACTCAGTATTTTAATCACAATATCTAAATTCACCTAAATTAAATACTATTAACTTCAACAACACTGAACTTGCAAAGAAGCAGCAACGTAGAACTAAAACCAGAATGGCGGAGACAACCAACAAGAAGGATGAAACACTTAGCAGCTCCAAAGGAGTTGGAGAGAAAACATTCCCCAAAGCCAAGAATCGAAATCTAAACAACAGGACCAACTGAGACCCAGGAACCCAGATCCTTGCCTGGGAGAAAAAATGCTTTAGAAAAGGAAGAGACCTATGGGCTAAAACATGAGATAAGCAGCAGCTAGAGAGGAGTTGGAGTGACCAGAGTTGGGCGGTGGGGGTGGGGGGGCATCCCCAAGGGAATAACAATTACGTAAAACAAACTAAAAATTTTTTAAAAGCCAAACTTGAAGACATCTTAAAAATGTAAATACCTTAGACAGTCAGTACATGACATGAATAAACATAAAACATCGTTTCCTATTTGAAAAGTGAAAGAAAGTAAACCTGAAAAGGGAAAACTACTGAGATGAAGTAATGAGTCATTAATGGGGGGGGGAGGGGGAATAACAATAAAGCTGATTAACAGTGTTACTCGAACAAAAAAATTAATAAATGCTAGTGTTTGTGAGACATTTAAATAACAGCTGGAGTTAGAAGATGGGCAGCATTAAGACCAAAAACTCAACACATACCAACTGTGTGAAACTAATGCCAAACAAACTACAAATTATTCCCTACCATCTATTCTATTCTTCTTTGTCTTAAAAAAAACAACAAAAACAAAACAAAACACTTCCCAGGCATGTAGCCAATGAGCTAGGCATCCCGGCAGCTCAGTGTAGCCTGTGACTAAGTTCTGAACAAAGTGATGTTAGCACAAGTTACATGCACAACTTCCAGAGCATGCTTTGTCAGAAAGCAGCCAGCTAGCTCTCCATTTCCTCTTGCTCTCTTCTGAGGCCAGGTTTAGCCATGCCTATGACAACGCCACAGGGAATGGTAAAACGAAATGACGGGATGTGGGTGGGATGTGGTACTCTTCAGTCACATGGGACGGTTGCTGATCTCCAAGTTCTTACTAAGGGAATTTTTACTTTGCCTTAGTCACAGGGAGGCAACACTCTGTATTGCACAGGGACTATAACAGGACACTATCTCCTGCTGTAAGTTAAAAAAAAAAAAAAAAAAAAAAAAAAAAAAAAAAAAAAAAAAAAAAAAAAAAAAAAAGCCTAACTAGAGTGTACCTAGAGAACAATTAAAATGATCAGCAACTTGAAAACATAGAAAATGATGGAAGGATGAAGAAATTTCAAAAGCACTTAATGTGAGAGATATAAAAGTCTTCAAATATTTGACAGTTTATCACAGAAGTGCAGACTTATCTCGCCTTAAAGAACAGTAATTACAGGAAAGTAGATATTATTCAATAAAATTCTACTGTGTGTTATTGCAAGACACTGTTCTAAATAAAAAGCAAGTCAGACCCTTTCTTGGCCCCTTGAAGCTTACAGTCTAGTAAGGAAAGTCAGCTATCAATCTAAACAAAGAATTATAAGCTGTGACAAGTCTTCAGGCTGAAACATAAGACATTCTAAAAGAGGACATGAAATCCTGATCTAGGAGGCAGAGTGCTTCTTGAAGTACTAAGCTAAAGTCTGTGTAATAAAATTCAACATCTGTTAAACTATTTAAAATCTGTAATAAACATCACTATTTTGGGGTTTAAGAGAAAGTTAATTATGCTAAACACAGAAAACAACAAAGGGAAAAAAGAAAAAGATGATCAGCTATAGTTAGATGACAGTGAATCTTGAAAATCATATCAAGAATTCTGTAAAATCACAAAATGATATAACGCAAAAAAAAAAGTTACCAATTTTTCTGTTTTTGTTTTAAGGGACAAGTTGGGAGAGAAGGGAGAGAGTTGGGTTTTTGTTTCTGTTTCATTTTCTCAATGGGGCACAGAAAGAGAAGCGACAATTTAGGAGGTTTCTGTAATGCAGGAAAGAAACAACAGACTAATAAGCTACTTAAGAATGGACCCAATTTTTAAAAAAAAATTTTGAAAACAATCCAGGAGATAAAATTGTCAAAAGTTGGAGAAAGACTGGCTAGAAAAGTGTCAAGGATATCTCCCGGGTTCTGGCTTTCCAGATCAGATGGAGAAATTATTCTTTCTACTGGAGGAAGACCTATCACGGTAAGGAGGTAATAGCTTCAGTTTTAAACGTGATGAAGGCTGAATAATGACTCCCGGAAATATCTAGGTCCTAATCCCTGGAATGCCACCTTATATGGCAAAAGGACTTTGCAGCTGTGACTAAATTAAGAATCTTGAAATGGGGAGATTATCTCAGATCATCCAGGCAGGCCCTAAATGTAATCACAGATGTCCTTTTAAAAGGGAGGCAGAGACGTAATCACAAAGAGAGGGGGTGAAGGAAGCAGAGAACTGGTGCGAGGCCCTTAAGACAGAAGAGGCCACAATCACTCAGAAAATATAGAGGGCTCTGGCAGCTAGAGACTGAAAAATCAGATGCTCCCTCAGAGGCTTCAGAACTATGCAAGAATAAATGTGTGTTGTTTTAAGCTATTACTATGTATGTGATAGTCTGTTAAGACAGCAATGGACACCAACACAAGGTTCTTTTGAACCATGCGATGAACGTGTGAAGGTAGCTGGATCTGAAGCCATCTAATCTGAAGACATAAATCCTAGTCATTGGCAATCACTGAAACCTTAGACTTAAGGAACGAGGCTAAGAACAGAGAGTTCAAAGAGTAGGTATCTTGGAAAGCTCCAATTTAAAAACAAAGGAAAGAAGAGCTGACAAGAGCAGTGAAGTGCTCAGAGAGGTTAAAAAGAAAACCGAGAGCACAGTATTATGAAGGTCAAATTAAGAAAATACATCAAGAACTCTGTCAAAATGTTGCTGGAACTTCCAGTAAGATGATGAAAACTGCCCCTGGCGACCTTTGTGATGTTTCAGAGAAGTTACGAGGACAGAAACCAAAGTGATATGGCTCGAGGAGAGATGAGAAAATGGTAACAGCAAATGGCAGACAGTTCTTTCAAGAAGTTTGGCTGTGAAAATAAGAAAGGCTGATAGTTACAGAAGGAAGCGGTGGTGTGGGAGAATATTTTAAGACAGAAAAACTGCAACGCCCAAGAGTTCGTGTGAACGTTTATCCTCGCAAAGTCTTAGAGAGGACGTACTGCGCCACCATCTCACTAACAGTGCTAGGCAACCTTTAGATTTCTACTGAATCATCGGTAAAAACTGGTATCTAGATAGTTGTATGGTCATCTTTTTTCTGGGAACTAACCAGTCACAATGCTTCCTTATTTTTAATTGGATTGTTAATATTTTCCTCATCTATTTCTGGAGCTCTACAGTTTAGAAAGCTTACTCCCTCCTTAGTCACTGATATGAAGTATACTTCTTTGTAATTTGTCTTTTGCCTTTGTTTATAGTGACTTTGTTACAGACAGACCTTTGCTATCCAAACTTTTGAAAGCGTGTACATGTGTTTTGGGGGGGTCTTTTTGTTGTTCTGATTTTCATTTTATTTGTATCTCCATTTCTTATATTTAAATCTTTGATCCCATTTGGAATTTACCTTGGGGGCCATTGACATGGACATCAACATAAATGCTGGGTACCCTGATGTCCCAACACTATCTTCTTCTGCCACCAATTTTTGAGATTCTATCAGTTTTATAACCCAAAAGCCTACATGTATTTGAATCCAGTTCTAGACTAGTGTTCAATGTTCACAAACTGGTACACATTTATTTCATAGCTATATCTTTAAAATATATTGGCACCTGTTAGGATACCCCTCCATCATTGGTTTTCTTTTTCAAAGATTTCCTGGCTGCTCTTGTCTGTTCCCTGCTTCCCCTTCCCCCCACTAGTAGACTTCAAAATTAACTTGGCTATCCCAGGAAAAAAAGCTATTAGTATTTTTACTGGCACTGCATTCAATTTATAATTTAGGGGAAACAATCATCATTCTGATATTGATTCTCTACCTGCCTTAATCCAAGGACATACCTTTCCACTTAAGGCTTCTTTTGTGTAATGTTTTAATGCAAATGGGAAGACTCTGGTAAAAATGAAAAGATAAAAAGACTATACATGGAAGACTAAAATTATTTCTACTCCTTCTCAAAATCTGATTTAAGTGAAAATCCCATAAGTTTAAAGAGAACATAAATTAAAATGGCAGCTACAAGCTATCAAAAATAGTAATTGAAGGTGAAAAGGACACATGGGAATAAGCAGAGAACTCTGAATACTAAGCACCTCTAAGAATATACCCCAAAGGTTAGTTTGTGCTACAGAATCATGGAAAGGCTAAGAGTCACATAAGGCAGAGAAAAAAAAGCAATGAACTAGGCCTAAAGAATAGATAGGGGTTTTCAATGCATAAAGACCAATTAGACCTTTCCACTTTAATTTCCTCCTCCCTACCCCATGTTCTTTCCTACCCTATTTTGTGAAGAAAATGAACTAAAGAGATTATAGAACAAAGACAACAGGCACAAAATTGAAGACACCATCATCCTGAAAACGATTTGTGCAAAATTCTATATATTTAACACCATCACCTGCTACTTCCATAGCGTGGCTCCCAGAATTTCAGCAGACAGGTGCATAACCTGTTATTCTATTATGGAAACATGAGGTGAATTCTTAACTGTAGAAATTTTAAGTCCCTGAAAAATCTCTAAATGTTGCTATCTGGAGGTTTTTTAATAAGACAGATTCCCTACCTAATTATCAAATGATAAATCTCACCAACATGTTCAGAGTTTCTAATCAGTTTTGTACTGACTCATAATTCAATATAAATAAATCACCAGACATTTGATTAAAACAAAAAGGAATTTGGTAACAGAAAAAATTTAGACAATGTCATCAAAGAGCGAGAAAAGATATTACATCCCCGAGACATTAAAAAAAAAGCCACAAGAATAAGCTTTTCAATTCAAAACAAACTGATAGGAAAAAAGAGTGAAATCTCTTAGAAAGGATTGTAAATTAATGGTACATTCTGAAGGCCTAACAACCAACAAACAAAAACTTCATAAGCACAGAAGAGTGAAAACTGAGGCTAAGAAATTTAAAAAGTTTATCCAAGCAAAAGGACATAAATTTCCACATTGAAAAATCCTAAATTCTCATTAGAAATACTCTGGTGATAAAAAGACTCCTACCAATGAAAGCTAAGAAAATCACGGGGGCTGTTAAAGGGTGGCCATCAACCATACTGATTCTGCTTCGTTCCTGCACTCAGTAGTAAGAATGCAGTTGTTAGGTAATAATTCTAGTAAATTATCTCAAGGTCTCACATTATCTTCAATATTCTGAAATTATGTGGTATAGAGGTTCTAAAAGCTTCAAACAGGAAAAACAAGACACCTAAAAAGCACTAAGAACAATTATGACATCAGATTTGTCAACAGCAACGTGTGAAGCTTTAATAAAGATATGAGAGCAGACGGGCACAGTGGCTCATGCCTGTAAGATTCAGCCTATGAAGCAGCTGGGGCTAGGGATCACAGTTTGAGTCCTGCTCAGGGCAACACAGCAAGACCTAGTCCCAAAACATAGCTGAGCGTGGTGGCGCATGCCTGTAATCCCAGCTACCTGGGAAGGCTGAGACTGGAATTGCTTGAGTCGTGGTACCCCAGGCAATGTGAGCCTGCGGTTCCATGGGCAAATAGCTAGATCTAATCTCAAAAAAACAACAGAAAGGTATGCGAGCAGTACCTTTACAAAGCTGAAAAATAACCTCCAACCTGGAATTTCAAACCTATCTAAATTATCGATCAAATGTATTGGCAGAAAATCTTTCAGACATGTGCAGTCTAATTTGAGTCACTGAATTCAGGCAATTGATTATTCATCATGTAATCCTGTAACAGGAGAAAAAGAAAAACCCAGGAAGCATGGGGTGTATCTAGTCATGCATCCAGGGTAGACATCTACATATATTCTTATTGCAACATGGTAACACCACAAGAGGGCAAACAACCTGAATGTCCAAAAACAGAAGGAAAAAACAGAAGCAAAGTATAAAATATCAAATACAGCTGGCACTGTGGGGAGGTAAGCCACAGCCTATGGAGTCGCAGCTACGACTGGGGATGTTGGAATCCCACCTGGGGCAACATAGCAAGACCTAGTCCCAAAAAATTGCTGGGTATGGTGGCGTGCACCTGTAATCCCAGCTACCTGGAAACTGAGGCTGGGGATTGCTTGAGTCCATGGTACCCCGGGTAATGTGAGCCTGCAGTTCCATGGGCAAAAACAGAGACCTAGTCTCCAAAAAAAAAAATCAAATGTGATGATTGGAAAATCAAACTAACCAGAGTTACATGTACACAGGACAGTTCTCGAAAGCAACGTGGAGTCAAAATCATCAGAATGACAACATGCACTATACAATTTATAAAATGTTAAATCACACAGAAGAGTTACACATATCTTTTACATGTTCATACATGCACACCAAGACATGCACAGATGAGGTATGGAAACAGTAAATCACAGATTCAGAAGAGTGATTTGGGGGAACAAAGACATTTTTTCAATGAAGGAAAAATACAAAACAGGAAATCCCTTACTATAATTTTTTATTTTTCTTTATAAGGGAAAGAAAAGGGGAAGGTTAATGAATAGGATCCGTAAAAGATCTTAGTTTCTACTTGAGATAATGTAAAAATTCTTGAAATGGACAGTGATGTTTGTGTAACTGTAAAAATGCTTAAGTCAATGATGTCCACACTCACAGACAAAGGCAAAAAGCTTGAAAGTCACCATGAAGCACAAGCAAGCAAGGGGCCCCAAGAAGCAGGCTCCCTAGAAAAGCTGCTGGCCCATGAGTCGTCAGACTCATGAAATTCTAAGAAGAGAAAAGATCCTGGATAATTTTCAATCTAAAAATGACTTTTTAAAACATTTGCAGTATGTAACAGACAAGATTATCTGCAAGAGGATGATACCTAGAGGTCAAATGACAAGAATCTGAGTAATGGTAAATGAAACCCAGTTTAAAGAAATGTTTCCCAAGGTTGGCTGATCATAGGAATTTAAATCACCTGATGAGGTATATATATTAGGCCTCACTTCAGACCTAATAAATTAGAATTTCCAAGAGAAGAACCAAGACTCAAACAGTATTCTGAATTAGCAATTCCCATATTATTTTTAGAAGATCTGGCAAGTTTGAGAAAATCTGGCCTAAAAATGGCACTTCAAAGCGAAGTCCAAGTTAACTTCTGCTTCTGCCCAAAGTAGTACTGGGGCACAGTGTTAGAAGAAATGAGTGTTAGGAGGATTAGAGGGAGATTAAGTAGAGACCAAAGAATGAAAGAAAAAAGCAAGGCTGCCTGGGAAGCAGGAGACATAATGCCTACAGGGAAAACTTAGCCTTTGGTAAAACCAAGGCAAAAGAATGTGAATTCAAGGCAAGAAATGTCCATAAGAAAATAGCAGTTAGCACTGCATGCATTAAAAATACTTCATTTATAGTATCTGTAAAAGTTGGAACAATTATATTTGAATAGACAATATTGTATCAATACATACATTAGAAATTCAATTTTGCCAAGTTATCCTATAGTAACTGCTAAAAGTTCAATTGTGCCTCAAAAACATACACCTTTTAATAAGCATAGCCATAAGTTAGTGAAAAACCCAGCAGTTTTATTTAATTGCCAAAACTTGGAAACAACCAAGACATCTTTCGGTAGGTGAGTGATAAATTGTGGGACATTCAGAAAATGAATTATTCAGCACTAAAAAGAAAATGAGGTATCAAGCCATGAAAAGGCATGAAAGCACCTTAAACATATAGAAAGAAACTTATACATATATTACTAAGTGAAAGAAGCCAACCTGGAAAGATTTTATACAGGATGGTTCCAACTACACGACAATCTGGAGAAGGTAAAACTGGCGACAGGGAAAGCTATAAATACGTGGAGACGGGTATGTGGGAAATCTCTGCACCTTCCCTTCAATTTTGCTGTGAACTGAAACTCCCACACTTTCAAGGACAAGGTAGATTTTGTTTAGAAAACCCTGCGGGTCGAAGGGTGCAAATATTGCACAGAATTCATTTCAGTAAGATGCCTGTTCAAGCTGAAAGCTTAAGTAGAAAGGAAAAAAGCTTGCCAGCAATCTTCCAATCTTGCGACATGGAAGTAGACAGCTCCCACTTAGCTGAAAAATTAATGTCAAAGTGAGTTTATTATAAACTGAACCTGAATGAAGGAAAAATTAACCAAATCTACCCCACTTTCATGTTGATATTCTTTCATAAGACCATCTACTTAAAAATACTTTTCTCCTTTCACATAACCCTCTGACAGGAAGTACCTTGAGTTTCTTGGTTATTTCTCAAGTTGCTGCACAAATGCTAGTCCCTCAGTACTACCAATTCACCATAAAATGTGAAGTGTATTCACCAGAGATGATGTGCACCTAATAATCCCAGTTTGGCCCTTGCCACAACACATAGTGAAGGAAAAACACTTGTTTTTTCTCTGGAACAGCGCAATTATTTTGTAATAATAAAAGTAACATAAAAACATCTACCATCCCTTAAAGAGACAGAATCCTCTGTAAGAAAACTTTAATACTGCATATATACAGAAACTGGGGGGAGGGGAGTGATTGTAAAATATGCTATTTGCCAGCTGAAGAGTAGAAAACCCTCTTAGAGCAGATGTGCTTCCTATCTGTCCACGCACCCGTCGGCAGTCACCCCGCAGTTACTCAGTTGCTCTAAGGTGAAAGTAGTCACAGATGTTGATATTTAAAACAACTCCTCATTTAACTTCACTGTATTTTTAGTGCTTTTTGTTGCTTCTGCTTGAAATTTATGTGTAGAATTTAAGACCTATAGCCTTGATAGCTCATGAACCAGCAGTATCAGCAACATCTGGGACGATCTTACAAAATGCAGACTATAAAACCCAAAACAAAACTATAAAATAAAAATCTGCATTTTACATGTACACTGAAACTTGATAATCTCTCACCTATAGGAGTTTAATACCATTCAGAGACAGGGGAGAAAACAATTCCTCTCTGAATATTCAAACTAAACCTGGGGAAGGTCACCAACAAAATGTGGCCTTCCTACAACAAAGGTTTGGTAATGGCTCCCATCTGCTCTAAAATCCTTCTAAATCCACAAGATGATAAGGACATCTGAATATTTAGTCAGTTTATCAGTTATCAAAGGATATTTAGAAGGAAGAGAGCCAAGGATTGCATACATATTACAAAACTATCACATTTCAGAGTACAGAGTGCTAACCATTACACTATGGAACCCCCAAAACTATCACATTTCAAAGTTTAAAACCACTTTAAAGTTTTCAAGTAGCGAATATACCCACACACACAAAATCTCATGTATTTACTCCTAAAATATATTTTAGGGAAATACACATTTATAAGTGAACACTGATTTTTCTTCATTAGCTGACCAAGAGAATTCCCAAATACTTAAGTTTTGGGGTCAAAATTGCTATTTAGTCAATCACTATTTAAAACTTAGACATGAATAAGCCTACAGACATTTACAATACCAGACTCTCAATACCCATGTAATTCTCTAGGTTAGAAACGCAAACTTACGGAGTTATTCAGTAGCAACAGGAGTTAAGTAATCAAATCTGAGGGCATCCTAATGCTTCAATTGGTATTTATAAAGGACTTACCTCCTTTGGTGTTATGAGTCTGACAGAACATTAAAAGAAAAACAACCACCTATATATGCACCTTGGCTTTGCCACTATAGTAATTTAAAAACAAACAGAAGCTATAATCTTCTTGCACAAAAGCCAGTTTACTTCCTCCAACTAGTGGAGATGAGCTTTAAAGCAGCGCTTCTCTGATTTTAATGTATGTATGAATCACCTGGGGAAATGTAGTTCAAACACATTCAGAAGATCTGGGGAGGGGCCTAAGTCATACCACATGGATGCAAGAGCACACTTTAGGCAGAAAGCATCTTTTAAAAGTTTAATTCACAATCCTTAGATGATGGGTCATGATATTTCCGACTAATTCCTGATGAGCAACCTAACATTTTTCTACCCTTATATTACCTGACTCCTCATAAGGATCTGACACTTTATTCACGCCATCATTCTAAAAGCCTCATCTTTCTTCCACCTTATTTTTCTTTCTACTTCTCTTTTCTCAAAGCATGTTCCTCATACTTACATGGGTAGACAGAACTTCATTCTTAGCTTCACTCAGCTCTCTCCATGCTTGATGCTGTCTCTGGGTCACCTCCCTAGAGATGGTAAGGGTCTAACTATTGCGTCTCCAGCGCAGACATGTCTCCCGATCTTAGACAGACAGATTCACCTACCTAACAGAAATGTCTAACCATTACTCTCTACAAGTACTGCCAGAAAATGTCCAAACGGAATTCCTCATCGACACCTCCAGAATTCCACCTCTACTATACCAGCTTTTTTCAACTCTATTGATTTTGTGGCCAGCACCACATTCCAATCTTCTGCCCAAGACTATTCTCCCTCACCAGGTGCAATTAAACCCACTCTCTAATTTCTCGAATTTCATTTCCTTCTTCTCCAGTGTCAATACCAGTTTGGACATGGATCATTTCTTATATAGTCACTGTAGTAACATAACATTCTTCTCTCTTCCAGTCTCTTACTATTCCCTTTAACCCTATCCTCCTCACTACCACATAATCTTTCCAAATGTAACCTGACAACACTCATCTATCAATGAAGTTCATCTTATTTTTAGGAAACAGTACTACCATTAAACGCATCATATAAAGCTCTACACAATTTTAATTTTGTCTGGTCTTAACTCCCATCATCCCTTAACAGTAAACATACACTGGTGCCCTGTTAAGCGATCTCTAGTTCCCTGAAAGTGCCATATTCTCCTCTAATGCCTCTGTGTGCTTTCAAAGATTAATAGTCCCTTTGCTTAAAGCACCATTCTAAAATAACCAATAATCTTCTTTCCAGATTTTACCCAAATGCCACATGCTTTAAAATGCCTTTTCTGGCCGGGCACGGTGGCTCGTGCTTGTAAGCTTCAGCCTATGAAGCGGCCGGGGCTAGGGATTGCGGTTCGAGTCCTGCCTGGGGCCCGTAGCGAGACCTAGTTCCAAAAAAATAGCTGGGCGTGGTGGCGCGCGCCTGTCATCCCAGCTACCTGGGAAGCTGAGGCTGGGGATGGCTTGAGTCTGTGGTACCCTGGGCAACGAGAGCCTGCGGTTCCACAGGCAAAAATAGCAAGACCTAGTCTCAATAAATAATTAATTAAAAATAAAATAAAATGCATTTTCGTTCACCTCAAGTCTGAGTTAGAGAACACCACAAACTGCTTCTATTATAGGGTTTCTGCTATGCATACCTCTATTCTAGTACTTATAAAACTATTGTAAATGTTGGTTAATTTATCCCACTATACTGAGCTCATCTTTAGTCTTTTAAGATTCCTGTACACAGTAGGTTCTTAATACATGTTTGCTGAATAAACCATCTTGAAACTTAGCTATGAATAATTATTATAACTATACATAATATAAGTAACTCCCAGTAACTATCTCTAAGGCAAGAAGAGAAATTTACTTCACTTTATAGACTCAACAGAATTTCATAAGATTTTCAAAACGTAGGAATTCAAGGTATTGACTTAATTCCCAACGATGTAGAAATATTTGTAAATATCTGAATGTTATTTTAAAATATCTGAATGTTATTTTTAAATGATACTTTAATTTCCCTGACTACAATGTTAGACCAATAAAAGGAAGTCTCTTTTCCAAAGACTGAAGAAAGAAAAATGTATGGAAAATTATGGAAATATTGTTCAAGAGTTCTAAGCCTGTACACATGATATCTACTCTACCTACACGACCTTGAATAACAACATCTCCCAAGCCCCAGTTTCTTCAATAGAAAACAGATAAAACTATTTATAACCTGCAGGCTGCTTCAAATATTCTAAAACAAATATAAGAGTAAATTCATAACCAAGAAGTATACTAAATAAACTTGAATTATTGTATTAGTTTCCATCCTAGTTATCCACTTAAAATTTTACAGGTACAAATCCAAGTTTCATAGAATAATTCAGTGCCTCCTACCTAACTCCCCCCAACTTCTCTCCAATGACTTCTCTCATAAATGAAGTTCCAGGATCACCAAAGCAAGAGACCTATTCAGTAACCTTATACAGTTGAAGTATTTAAGGTTATCTAATTCTGTAATAATTTAATGTTTTTAAAAACTGGTTACTTTATAAATCTCAATAGTAAATCTCAAGGTAAGTTGTTGGTACAGTCATTTAAATTTCAGCTCCATTGAAAAATTAATTGGAGGACAAAAATCAGCAGGGAATATTTAGATTTCTTCTTTAGTTAACTAGTAGGTTGGATGTTTATTGGATGTTTATTGACATATAAGCTTGATATACTATCAACTAAATGATATGAAAATTAAAAAGTCACCATCATAAAACCAAGACCTTGTCCCCCAAAATTTCTGGCTTATTTCTTAATAATGGTTGCTGGGCTATCAGAAAAGAAAATTTGCTGCATTTTTCTAAACTAAAAAAGTGATAGAACATTCTGCTCTCAGCAGTATCTTCCCTCTTTAAATAAGGACTTCTGGGGATTATGGACACATTAGGAGAACTGCTTTCAGTCTCTTCTACAGTATTTATAAAAATAGAATTCTTTAACCTTCAAAGGGCAAAACTCCTTGGGGGAAAAAAAAAAGGAAAAAGAAAAAACAAAATCTACTACAAAAGTCAGCACTTCGGTACCTGATTGTGGTAACAAGGCCAAAATCCAAGACGAAGCCCTTTATTGCACATCGTGTTCCAACATCTTGGGCAGCCCCATCTTGCGACCTCTCCAGACTGGCTGCTCCTGCTCTCTCTACTGCAGAGAGAACTTCAATTAGAGAAATTCTGAAGCCCATAAATCTAAACTGGACACTCCCCTCATTGGAGGCAAGGATGGTAAGGATCACTAAAAAGATTCAAGTTAGAGGAGGTTTCATATAAATCTGAGTGGCTTGAAACCACTATAATGCAGGCAGCTGAGAGTCTTATGCAACAGTCTATTTGCCTAAAAATTTAAAAAAAAAAAAAATCTGAGGGAAAAGAATGGCAGCAAATTATAAGGTAACCTGAAAAAAACAGGTTATATAATCACAAATCTCTAAAAACAGAAATATTCTCCACTAAACTTATAGAGAGTTTATATCCATAATACAAACTTAGAGCTGACCATTCATATCCATAATCCTTATGAGAAAAGTAAACAAGAAAAAAACTAGGACACATTATCAACTTTTTATGCCCTAGTAAACTTAACTAAAAAAATGTTTGGGTAAAGCCCTCTAGTTAGGAAGGAGCGGTTTCCCTGCTGACTTAAGCCTAGCTGCCCAAGCAAGGCTTCAGAAAATATCTTCACCTACAACAGTGCATAGGCAGAAGGAGCAGAGGCGGTGGCGGTCTTCCTAGTGATACTTCCAACAAATGGGGTATGTTTCTGGGATAGACTGCCAACAAGTTACTGAAAGAAGACGTAACAGCAAATACCTGGCAAATAAATAGGCCAAAGCCCTCATGTTTTATTATGCCATAAAAGGTAAGTTATAATGAAGGTTACCTCGAGACTACCAGTTCCAGTCACATTGTCCATACTAACATTATCTGAGTTCTGAAAGACTAGACGGATTACTTTCCAAGTTGATTTTCCACAGTCTTGTAATAATGTATGCATGTACAAAAGATTTCCTATACCAAACAAGTAACAAGCCACATCCCAAAGAACTCGGCAATTAAGATTTGTCTATTACAGGAATAAACAAACAATTTGAACCACCTCTTACCACCAAGAATTTTTATCAAATGTGCTGATATGCTATGCAATAGAATGAAGTTAATACTGTTGAGATGCTATAGCTATACTTACTAAATAACAATGATTTTACCTTACCTGAGTGTGAAAATTTGAAATGGTTGTTGTTTCGATATCTTTCTTGCCCAGAATTTCCATTTTCACTGGAGTGTTGGGGAAATTAAAAGCAAAGTAATCCAAGAAGTCTGGGAGATAAGCAGCCGCTCCATGCACTATTGCTAAAGCATAGTAAGCAGCATTTTTCTCATTTTCACTGAATGTCAAAGCAAGAAACTCCTCAGAAAATCTCTCCATCTCCATTGGAGACAAAAATGAGAGTTCATCCATGTAAGCATGAAGGACAAGAGCACCACCATTGGACTGGTGTTCCTCATGAATAAAGTTGCTAAATTTAGTACCTGTTTTTAAGAAATTTCTACGAATAGAATGTTCCTGGTGAGTCATAAAAGGTGTTTGTACTCCCTGGGGTACCCGATATTCTTGCATGCCCAAATTTAATCGGCACAGCTGTTCATCTTTCAGATACCTGAAGGACTCCTTATTAACTCCTGAAGTGCTATTGATTTGTCCTTGGGTGAGGATATCCTTACTGATGCGGGTCAGGCCAGCACAGATGGTTTGTACTTCCTTATTGTACATTTTAAGGCGTCTTCCTCGCATGTCTTCTCGGTGTTTCTTTTTCTTTTTCTTCTTTATTTTCTTCAAGACAAACTCATCAGCTCTCTGGGTTTTACCATTTTCATCTGGTGTTTCTGGCCACAATAATTAAAAAGAAGTTAGTTGCTAGTGCTACTGTCAACATACAAGTTTCTTAAGGTACTCGATCTCAACTACATAGTCTAGTCCTACATTTCTCTGAATTTACCATTATAACTTTACATTTTTTAATAAAATGAATGAGACAAAGAATTTAAAATACAGTAATGTTCTGGGTTGAAGATTATGCTCAACAATAGATAATGCAAAAGTAAGCACATAATTTAATATGTCTTGCAATCAAAACTATAGGAAATATGCAAGCAATTTCATACATGCCATGTTATGAACATCTGCTCAGCAACAATTGTAAAATTTAAGTTGTAGTTCATCATATTTTGTTGTCAGTCTACAAATTACCATGACACAGACAGGAAAGCTAAACAAAGGCAAACTGAGCTGTTAAACACCATTTTGCTATCAAATTGCCAAGATAACTTTTTGGCATGCTCATATAATATTGCTGGAAGTATAAACTGGTACAACTTTCCTGAAGGGCAATTTGATGGTATGTATTAAAAGCCTTGAAAAATATTTATAATTCTTGGAACCTGACATTTTACTGCAAACTAAAAATCACCAAAGAAAATACCTGAAGATACATGAAGGTAGGCATGTATTATATAATGTAGGCAGTATTATTTAATACAGGAAATTCCTTAAAAGTCTACTGATTAAATGCTGGCACTTGCACACTGATAAAGTAACATCCAACTATTACAAATTATTTTATAGACCAAAAAAAACTAACAAATTGCAAGGGTACAAAATGCCTTACTTTGTCACTGTTCCAAAAAATCTTCTCTAACAATTCTTCCCCACCCAATTGAAATAGCATTGTGCTCCCTTAACACTGTATTTCCCCTCTCACAGCACTTACCATGCACTGAATTACACATTTAATTTTCCACCTTTCCTCTAGTCTATAAGCAATCTAAGGTCAAAGACATCTTACTTACCTTTCCTTTTTCTTAGAGCTTTCTTTAAAAACCTGTTCATATTTTTATTTTAGTAATTTTTAATTGTTATTGAGATACCATTATATTTCCTTTCTTTCCAGAGCATCAAATACATGTATAATCTGATATCATTTTTATAATACTAAACACACATTCAAACATTTATTAAGTAACTATATGGCATTTATTAAGTACTATATGCCAGGGACACTTCTGGGCACTAGAGATATACAGACATGATTCCTACTCTCCTGGACCTTCAATCCAGTTGCACAAGAAAAAGAAAGTTATAGGAGGCTACTCAGGATGTTGGGTAAACTCTCTTTGGGTGCTAACATTTAAGGCTCAGCCCTAAGTATCTCAGGTAAAAGCAAAGGACCTGGCAAGAGTCTGAAAAACTCTGACTGACCACACACACACACACACACTCTCACTCTCTCTCCCACCCTCTCACACATAGACTCTCTCTCTCTCTCTCTCACACACACACACACACACACTCACTCTCCCACCCTCTCACACATACACTTTCTCACATACACACACTCACTCTCTCCCACCCTCTCACACATACACTCTCTCTCTCTCACACACACACACACACACACACTCCCACCCTGCTGACTGATCTATCATCTATCTACACACACACGTATATACACACACATATATTTTCACTCTATACATCACAGAAAAATACCTGGAGAGATAAGCTATACCAGGTATTAAAGCTACAAATGTTTAGCTTTCCTATTTTTAATGTGTATTTTCTGACTACAACAAACATCTATTACTTTAAAATGTTATTTTTAATTTTTGAAAAATTGTAAGAGTTGAAAAGCCCCAAAAGGAACAATGTATTTTATTTACTAGTTGGAAAATACACCTAGCAAAATAATCTTTAGAATTAAATACCAGGCACAGTTCTGACGAAACATCAAGCTTGGTGTGGTATTTATGGAAAATATCCAACCAACAACAGTGTTTCCTGACATGACTCATGTGATTCAGTGTTAAGACACATACTCCAATTGACCCTATTATTACATCTGGGACAAATATGTTCAGTAAATGCTACACTCAAGAATTTACTGTTCTAACATAAAATGGTTGCAGCACCCTGTACAAAATCATTCCAAATAAGTAGATTACAAATCATGAAATCATTCGGAGAAAATACATAAGATGGCAAGTCAAATATTTTAAAGAGCATATGTACAATTACTTTCATTCTGTCTGATATTTGCTTTTAAAAAGAAAACCTTTCATCTGTAAACATCATTTGTCCTTAAACTGGGACCATAAACCAAAATATAAATGTAATTAAACATTTCAACTGATAAAAGAAAAAACCGTCTTTGATTCTATATACAACTAAATCTTCGCAAATTTGTTACAATACTTGTAACAATCATTTATCTGTCTCATCAAGTAAGCTTAAATACTTTTCCCATATAGCACATCATTAATTTCGGCAATTTTCCCAAGCAACTAAATGTTAATGCCATTAAATACAAAGGTTAGACCAATTTTAAGATAGTTATCTAATTACCTTCTGCTAAATGTTTTAGCAATTTCACAGGAAAAAAAAAAGAAAATATCTGACTAGATCTTGTTATTTTAAGCATCAGGGAGGTATTTAGTATGCAGAAGATGAATTGTGACCTAGATCTGCCACTGAAATTAACACCACGAATGAGCCGCCTTGACTGCAACACATCTTCCACACAGGAGTTTACCAACAGTCTCTCTGACACGACCACATCTCTGTAGCTACGATTCCAAAACTCACTTTTATGAGAGCCATTAGTTCAACACGGTTGATATAAGACACACACACACACACACACACACAAAACCAATTCACAAGGAAAGAAGACTTTACACTGAATAGAATCTCATATCTAAGCAATATTAAAGCTTAAAATACTATGAAATAAGCTAACCTCCCACTTTACAATCCTGTTTTTCAAATTTTGACTCTAAGACTGATACATAGTTTATCTTCATTTACAGAGAAATTTGAGATTCCATGTACCACACACTAGCTAATTAATTTCCATAAATAACCAAAGTTTGCATTTGAATCAATGTGGAAGTAACAGAATTTACACATGTTGTTAAAGGTTATTATAGTAAAACTGGCCAATTGCCTTATGAGAAAGATACCCAGGTTACCTTTTCTTGAATTAATGTTATTTAAAAATCAATTATCTTTATAGTATTAAATGTATCAATCAAGTCAATATGTTGTATCCCCTAAAGTTTTACACTTTTTTTTTTTTTTAAGAGAGTAGGTCTCGCTATGTTGCCATTGGGTAGTCCCGAACCATGGACTCAAGTGTGACCCCTAGCCTCAGCCAGGTAGCTGGGATTACAGGCACGTGCCACCACGCCCAGCTATTTTTTTTTTTTTGAAACTAGATCTCACTGTTACCCAGGGTAGTCTCGACCTGTAGACTCAAGGGATTGCTAGCCTCAGCTTCCCAAATCTGGTATTATAGGCGCCCATGTTTTACAATGTTATATGTCAATTATACCTCAAAAATTTTAAAGACTTGAGTTGTAAAAAGTCACATTATACTGTACCTTTGATTAAGGAAAGCATCCACATATCAAATTGAAATTAAATAGAATATACTTCTAAAGAGGAAGACACAATATTCATTTGGGAGACAAATTACTATCATAAAAATGGTCAATATCACTAAAATTAAGATATGATACTATCAATAAAATCCTAATATAATAATATATATATTAATAAAATAATATATATATAATAAAATGCTAATATAAATTTTACCAATTATCCCAGAGTACGATTTAACATCACACTACTGAAAGTTTTCATTAGTGCAAAATAAAAGCTTCCCAAATTACAAAATTTTAAAACTATTTCACATGTGAAATATAGCTTACAAATGAAAAAACGTAGTATCCTCATTCCCTAAAATTCTTGATGGAGGCTGGGCACAGTGGTGTGTGGTGTGTGCCTTTAAATCACAGCCTATGCGAGGCCGAAATCGCTTGAGTCCACGGGTTCGAGACCCGCCCAGGACAACACAGTGAGACCTCATCTCAAAAAATAGCTGGGCATGGTGACGTGCACCTGTAATCCCAGCTACCTGGGAAGCTGAGGATGGGAACTGCTTGAGTCTACAGTTCCCCAGGCAACAAAGCGAGACCTAGCCTCAAAAAAAAAAAATTCCTTAGCAGACAAGCAAAAGTTAAAGAACTATATAATTTTACTCTTACTTAGAGCGTTCTTGTAGATCTTTAAGTTCTCATCACAAGAGAAAAACTGTAAACTATGTATGGTGACAGGTGTTAAGTTCTTACAGCAATCATCTCAGAATATATACAACTATAGAATCACTAGTTTATATACCTGAAACTAACCTGGTATATGTCAATTAAACCTAAAAATAAATAAATAAACTTTTTTTTTCTTTTTTTTTTGAGATTAGGTCTTGCTATTTTTGCCCGTGTAACTGCAGGCTCATGTTGCCAGGGGTACCACAGACTCAAAGCAACCCCCAGCCTCAGTCTCTCAGATAGCTGGGATTACAGGCGCATGCCACCACTCCCAGCTATTTTTTGGGACTAGGTCTCACTGTGTTGCCCTGGGCGGGACTCAAACCACAATACCCAGACCCCGCCGCGACTCCATAAGCTGTCACTTACAGGCACTGCCACCATGCCTGGCCCAACAAACACATTTTTAAGAAAGATTTTTTTTCTGGTTGTATAAGAAAGTCTGGTTAAGATCTGCTTATTGTGAAGACCATTATTTAAGCAAATCATTGTACGTTTGTAGCAATACCTTACTTTATGAATGACACTTGCCTTCTCTATTAACATGTATAAGAGTGACTAGTTGCTAGAACCCGATAGCACTTGAATTTCTATCCTACCACTTTCCCTAGAAGTATAATCTTTGGCAAGCTTATTTCTTTATACCTTGTTGGTAAAATGGGGGAAAATAACAGTATCTTCATAAAATTAGTATTCAGAGTAAATGAAACAATGCATATATTCAGAATAGTCTGAGAAGAGAACAAATACTCTGCATGTTAACTACTACAATTACCCCAAAATGAATTCTACAGGCAACAGCGTATACTGTTTAGTAACTAGTACAATTAGACCTAATTAATACTTACTACTTATTAAGGTCAGTGGGTAAGCTCTAAAAACTTCAATTCTCTCATTTTAAAACAATACTACTTATTTTAATACTTAAAATATTACATGTTTCGGCAGCACATGGTGGTGCATGCCTGTAAGCGGCAGCCTAGGAAGCCACAGCAGGGACCAAGGATCGCGGTTCAAGTCCTGCTGAGGGCAATGTAGTGAGACCTAGTTCCAAAAAAAAATAGCTGGGTGTGGTGGCACACGCCTGTAATCCCAGCTACCCGGGAAAGCTGAGGCTGGGGATTGCTGGAGTCCGGGGTACCCTGGCAACGTGAGCCTGCAGTTCCATAGGCAAAACTGCGAGCCCTAGTCTCAAAAAAACAAACAAAAAAAAAAAAAAAAACAAAACAAAACTAGTTTCAAAGTCACAGTTACAAGGATTAAATGAAAAATGAATATAGGCCCGCATCATAGTATTCAACACACAATAAATTAGTTCTATCTACCTTTACTATTTTCATAGTAAATATTCTTGAGTATCTCTGAAATATCAATTTCAGAAATTATGGACCTGAATTATCGTAGCTACGAGAGAAACACATAAAAAGGAAAAAAAAACCTCTGAAAGGGGGAAAAAAACATTCACAAAGTGCTAAGGATCATATATGTTATTCCATTTTAATCCTAAAACCAACGAAAGATATGTAAATCCTGTTTCCAGAACAAACAGGAGCTTGGTTCTAATTACATTAGGTCACTGACCTAATATTCAAACTCTCACCTGTGTCTGGCTCTAAAACTTACTCTTCCAAAAACACGAAATTTTACATTCTCTTCCTTCCTTCCTCCACTACTGACACAGCAACACTCCCATGAAGTGATCATCTAAAATTATCTAATTACAATTAATGGACTTGAGGTGGTTTGGAATAATCTCCAAAGAAAGGAAGCATTACTTCATTTAATATTTTGAGTGCCTGTTACAGGATAATTCTGCATGAGAACAGTGTAATGCAAAGATTTTCATGACCTTGAAGACTTTTTTGCCTCTCTCTGTGAGGGTAAGAAAAAAGTAGCAGTCCCTAAAGTTGTTGCTATGCTAAAAGAGATTATCTGTTTATTTCAGTTCTCTGTATAATCCCCATATAATTCCCCATTCCTATCACCAAAAACAATCAACTGTTTCTGGATTTAAAATTCCTGCCAACAGCTTTCTGAAATCACAGAAAATTTCCATTAATTGTCTGGCTTCCTTATGACAACACTTGGGCAGCTGTTCAAAGATGAAGAACTGTGAGCAGAGTAGACTGACTCACAAGGCGACACAGTCTTGTCATCTAATGACATCGGTAGAGAATTCTACGGGGAGCAATTCCCCTCCCTCTTGAAAATATTAAATGACTAGGATCATAAACTTAATAAACAATTACAAAGCATTGCTTTTTTGAGTTTTTTCTGTGGAAGTTTGTTCTGTGCGCTATGCTTTTGTAAATGAGCAAAAAATGCAAGAGGAAAAAGTCAAGATTTCAAAAGACCCAGGTAACTATCAGTTTCGTGTCCAGCCTGTTGTTTATAAGGTATAAAATCCACAAAATTTAATTTCTTTATTAATTTAGCAATCCAAATGTACTTTAGTAGAAACCAAAAGAGCAAACTGGATCAAAATTTCTAAAACTGGGTTTTAGATTCAGTTCCATCTCTAACTAAGTAGAGAATTTTAGGCAGGTCACTTCCTCTTTGAAAACCACTATACTTGCCATTTAGAGGTGAAATTTACCTTCTGATTTACAGATTAGGTTTTTGTTTCAATTATAATTTGTGACTAACCTATAACTGAGTAATCTACCTCAGACAAACTTTGTCTGTAAAAAAGCCAGATAAATAGTAAGTTTTGCAGGGCATATGGATTGTTTAAATTACTCGGCTGTTGTAGTGTGAAAGTCGCTACACTCAATGAGTAAGAGGAGTGATGTTCCAAAAAAACTTGATTTCTGGGCACTGATTTTGATTGCATGATTTTTCATGTGTTGCTGGTTTTTTCAGTTAGTTAAATGTAAAAACTATTCTTAGTTCACAGGCTGTGCAAAAATAGGTAGTGGAACAAAGAAGCAAAGCAATTCAATGGGGGAAACTATTTTCAAAGATGTTGGAGCAAATAGCCATAGGCTTAAAAAAAGACCCTCAATCTAAACATCATATTTACATTCAAAAGGATTACAGACTAGAAAGTAAAAGTTCAAACTATAAAACTTTTAAGGAGAAAAAGTATAGGACCTTAGACATGATACCAGAAGCATTATAAGAGGGGGAAAAAATCAGGTACGCTGGAGTTAGATCAAATTTAATGCTTTTTTTTTTTTCAGTGAAGCTGTCTAGAAGATGAAAAAACACATAACAGTGAAGAAATATGCGTAAATCATTTATCTGACAAATGATGCCTATTTGTAATATACAAAGAAGCATCTAATCTCAGTAAGTATAATATATATTTGACAAAATATGAACCTATACTTCTAAAACATAGTATGGTAAATCAATGTTACCTCCATAAAAAAGAAAAACAAAATATTTTTTGCCAGTGTTACCATAAAAAACAAAAATGTAAATAAAACAATTTAAAATTTTCTTACCTCAGTAAAAAATATTACCTCAAAAAAAGTTTTAAAAAATCCATTAGTAAAACAAACAACAGAATTAGAAAATGAGCAAGAGACATGAGAAACATTTTACTAATGTAGCTATTTGGACAGCAAATAATAACATGAAAATATGTTAACTATCACTAGCTATGCAAATTAAGTCCACAGTGAGCCACCAGTATACATCCACTAAAAGAGCTGAAATAAATGTAGCCATACCAGATGCTGGCAAGGAATATAATACTGTACAACTATTCTAAAAGAGTTTGGCAATACCCTTATAGAAACCAAAACAAATGAACATATCTTGCCATGACTGTATCCCTGGAGAAATGACATTTTTATCTACAGAAAAACCTGAACAGAAATGTTCACAGAATTATTCGTAACAGCCAGAATGGAAACAACCAAAATTATCCTTCAACAGGTAAATGGTTAAATTGTGGTATATCCATACCACAGAATGCTACTGAGCAAGAGGAAAAGCGTGAGCTCTTGACACATGTAACTTGAATGGATTCAAGGTCTTTATCCTGAGTGAAAAAAAAAGTCAACCTCAGAAGATCACATACTGCATTATTCCACTTACATAAAACCCTTAAAATGACAAAACTAGAAAGGTGAAGAATAGATTAGCTGTTGCTAGGAGTAAGGAAAAATGGGTACACAGAGGAGGCACCCAAAACTTTAACAGTAGATAGCAAAAGGGGGGGGGGCGGTGTCTCTGTGAAGGGATGGATAGTTGTGTATCTTGACTGCCGTGGTGTGTGAACTAAGCTACAGGTGATGAAATGGCACAGAACTCCATTCACACATTGTACCAATGTCAATTTCCTGGCGCTGATATTATACAATAGTTATATAATATGTAACCACTGGTGAAAGTTAATGAAGGCTAAGGACCTCTGTATTATTTTTGCAATTTCCTGTGAAAATCTAATTGTTTCAAATACAGGTCAAAATAGCATTTCAAAATCTGCCGATAAGGGAAAAAAAGACAGTTCTGTAAAAAAGATATAGTTGTGTATGTAGCAAGAGTGTAGCCACTCTTAACACAGTTAACCTTGGGGTTAATAAGGTATCATAAGGACGAAGCATGAAAAAATAACAAAAGGCAGTTTTGACAGGGCCTAATATTAGCCGTTGTTTTGGTTTTTTGTGGTTTTTTTTTTTTTTGTTTTTTTTTTGAGACTCGCCCAGCTATTTTTTTGGGACTAGGTCTCACTACGTGCTGCTGATGGGACTCGAACCAATCCCTGGCCCCCGCCGTGGTTTCCTAGGCTGTCACCTACAGGCATGCACCACCATGCCCAGCCATATTAGCCATTGTTTAAAGTACTTTCCACATATTGCTCTACTTCACACACACAACCAAAAGAATACCCAGCCAGGCATGATGGCGCATGCCTGTAAGCAGCAGCCTAAGAAGCCGCAGCGGGGACCAGGGAACAGGGTTCAAGTCCCACTCAGGGTGACGTAGCGAGACCTAGTTCCAAAAAAATAGCTGGGTGTGGTGGCATACGCCTGTAATCCCAGTTACCTGGGAAGCTGAGGCTGGGGATTGCTTGGGTCTGTGGTACCCTGGGCAACATGAGCCTGCAGTACCACAGACAAAAAAAAAAAAAAAAAAAAAAAAAAAAAAAAAAAAAAAAAAAAAAAAAAATAGCAAGACCTAGTCTCAAAAAAAAAAAAAAGAATACCCATTTAACAGAAAGGAAAACTGAAGCTAAGAGGTTAAAATAATTTGCCCAAGATCAGGCAATAAGTGGGAAGGTAGAGTCATTTAAACTAAGACAAGACTGACTTGCCAGAGGTATGCCTCCTTCATACCATTCTTAGGAAGTGTCAAGATGTTCAGAGAACAAAAGAAAAAAAAGTACTCATCAAGTACAAAAGTACAGGTTACACAAGGTTAAACCGGTCTAGTTTCTGCATCTCAAATACTATGAAAATGCCAGCGTGTATTATGTAGCTAGAAGGCCACAGAATAGCTTTTCCTGAATGTATTTGGACAACGAGCCCATTTCCCTCTTAACATATAATCCACATTCATTCATTACAAGGTTAAAATGTTTAAATGTTTAAATGACCTAAGCTTAATTCATTTCTCTTTTTTCACATTTCAGCAAACTAGAATTACTTCAAACTCCACTGTCTAGTGTGGTAATCACTAGCCAAAAGGAACTATGTTAATTAGAATTTTAAAAATCAAAAATGCTGTTCTCAGTCACACTAGTCAAATCTTCAAGACTTGGTTCAAGGGTCACACATGACTCATGTCTACCATACTGCACAGCAGACAGAACAATTCTGTCATCGGTGAGAACTGTGTTGAACAGCACTGGGTTCAGGTTTTGTTTTTGAAAGAGCAGAATCTTCAGAAAAGCACCTTGTGAATTATTATACACGTAATTACCACTACCCTAATACAAAAAGGGGCTAAGTTAGAATTATTAATAGGGTTAGCTACTGCCACTCAGACATCAAGGGGGTGAAAAATAGGAAGATAAGCAAAGAAGCAGTAAGAACTGCAAAGAAAAGAAAAAAAGAAAGGAAAGGAAAGGAAAGAAAAGAAAAGAAAAGAAAAGAAAAGAAAAGAAAAGAAAAGAAAAGAAAAGAAAAGAAAAGAAAAGAAAAGAAAAGAAAAGAAAAGAAAGGAAAAAAAGGCTTTATTGGGGCTGGGGGGAAATGAAGCTTGAACTGGGGTTCAGCAAATCTGGGTTCTACTCCCTCTGAGGACAATGATTCATGCTCAAATTTTTGTACTTGGTACTAATTAACTATGACTTGAGCAAACACGTCTCTTCAGTACTTTTGGCCTCAGTTTCCTCTCCTACAATACAAATTTGAAATGTATGGTCTCTAAGATTCCCTCTAGTTCTGTGCAACTGAAACACACACCACTAAGAAAGAAAGTGAGAAATAAAAGTAAAAATAAAAGAGAGCAAGACCATTGCATGCTGGTAGTAGAAACTCCTGTCAGCTTGGTACAAGTCACAAGCCTGAGAGTAAGAACTGGAAACCACCAAAAGAAGAAAGATTTAGCTCAATTAAATAAGTATTTACGGGCAAGTATCTGCAACAAATTGTACTGTTGGAAAGCAGCACCAAAAATGCTGATTGGTCCTAAATTAAAACTAAATAAGTGGAAGAAATCCAAGACTCACAAAAGTTTAGATTAACAGAGGGTTCACTAACATGAAATAACCTAACAGCGCCAGTACTAGGAAACCAAAGTATCTTAAGATCTTCTTGAGGAGCTGCAACTAACAAATGATATACCATCATATGTAAAGCACAAACACGTGGCATAAACAAAATCCATGCCCCCGATTTCTCCTACAGAATATATAAACAAATGTTACAGATACTTC
>PVHY01012947.1:0-42773 GCA_004024945.1 Uropsilus gracilis | reverse complement strand
GGTATAATGAAGACTTTCTGACTATTACTGAATACACCTATCTGCCTGCTTTTCTCTACAAAGCAGGCTGCAAACAGTTAATTAGCATTTACACTGTACCTCTGTTATCATTGATATGCAAACATCAGCTACCAGCTTCTCTCTGCTTTCTTTCCCTCTTTCAGACCTAGAAAGAAAAACTTTAAAACACAGTTTAAACTTTCCACTCGTGGGCTCTTACCACCATCCCCAGCCTTCTCAACCAAAATACCAAACCAATGTAAGACTATCAGTGCAGTGCAGACTAATTTATTTCTAACAAAATGACATTCTAATTATCCTAATAACTACAAAAGAAACATGTAAGACTCAGAATACTTTAACATTGTCCAAAACCTTTCTCAGTATTGTCCAAAGTCCTTTCCCAGATTGCCCAAAATCCTCAGTCTCTCAGTTCTGATCATCTCACCAATGTCCAGTCAGAGTCTATATCTCCAGATGCTTGAAGGCATGTTCCTTTGGCTGCTCCCTTGGCTTGCTACTCCTTGTCTTCCACTCTGTCTTCTCCTTGTCACCTTCAGGTAGCAGGAACTCCATGGTGCCGAACCAGCAAAGCTCACTTTCTTCTCAGGCCTAACTTTTGCACGGCCTCTTTCAGACACAAGTCAAACTCAGCAAAACAAACTCCAACACAGATTTCAAATCTGCAAACTCCTTAACTGCATTCAGCACACATGCTGCCAGCCTGGGTCATCCAAGGGTTGCAGGCCCTCGGTGGCCACATGGCCAAGCTCACATGACTCACATCTTTACAAGATGGCCGATTCCCTTCTCTCCTCCACTGAACCTCTCTCTAGCCAGTCTCCTTATTAGAATCTCCATGAATCGAATCCTTCTCTTTGTTTGCACACCCTTTATATACCCTGATTTCCTGCCTTCCAGGAAACCTGTTTCACCTTGACCATTTCACTTCTTTCTCCCCCTGCATCTCCCTGAAGGGAAATTCCAGCTAAGGTCATTCTCCCATTTTAGCATACCTGTCCTTGAAATCTGCAATCTTAAACAGGAGACAATGGGGGGGGGGCACACCCTATCAATATGTTTTTTTGCAGTAATTTAAAAAAAATCACTTTGTTAAATAAATTAGTCAGCACTAATAGTCTTGCATTGGTTTAGTATTTTGTGGCTAGTTCAAGGTAAAGGTAAATCGCTATTAGATTGCTTAGAGCCTGCTTCATAAAAAAAAATGTGTTTAAGTCAAGGCAAAAAGTCTTCTTTGGGTCTCTCTGTTTCAGATTCTTCTGGTGCCAACTGGAACAACAGGATCGGAGTCAAGGACACAGCCTGGTGTTTTCAACCAGAAGTGCCCTAAGACTGAGGTAAAACCCAGGAAGCTACTTGAGGAGAGGAAGTGGGGCTCTATTCCCTTTGGAACACTTGTGAGGGTGTAGACTCTTTCAGTTTGTTTTTCTCATATCTGGAAATACACCTCTTGTCTATCCTGGTCTCTAAGGTTTGATATCTGAGCAACTGCTACTCACGGGTGGAAGAACCCATAGGAAAAAGTAATTTAAACAGGGGTTTCCATATCCCCCCAATAACACTATGAAGTAAAAATTTTGAAGAATAGGGGATACCTATACCTATACAATCTTTCTCAAAATTAAGTGCTCAAATATCTGAGGGTACTTATTTTTCTCCAACTTAGTTTTGACTTTTGGAGATAAGTGCTGTAGGTAACTACCAGTTTTCCTCATGTTGTCACTCCCCATTTTTACACAGTGTGCTACATATGAGGATTGTCACATCCCTCTGCACATCTTTGTACATATATCAAGTCTGGCAGTACTGCTCTTACAGTGTTGGGCTACAGGGGGCCATTACATTTCCAGGCTCAATGAATTCCTAGATGGAATTCTTAGATGACTCAGATCAGGGTTCTATGCTTTCATCCTTCCTTAGCTTAGCTTTCTGTGCATTTGTTAAAATAATTATTTTGCCCATAAATTCTATTCAAATACTCCTTTTACTATTTATTTTGTGACTTTTATTTCACTAACTGATCAACTGGCGCTCATTGCTTGGCAATACTGATGGTTCCTGATATAACACTGGCTGCACTTAAATGTTAAATTGAACCGAGTTAAATTGTCTTGAAACTTCAACAGATAGCAACTTAGAGATTGTCTTAGTAGAAGGAACTTGTATATGAATTTGAATATTGTTCTCACACAAGTAAGAATGTCAGAATCACAGGGAGGAAGGAGAAAAAAATAAATATCTGGCAAAGATTACCCGCCTCAAAGCAATTAACCTTCACCCCAAAAAAGTCTATATTGTGAATATTCATTGTCCATGTGTGGCTATATGATACAATTCCATTGCACTACATGAAGACTTAGGGCAAGCTTGTCTTTCCTTAAGACAGTGGATAAACCTTGAACTTTTTTATAGGTTAACAAATGATTGTTCCCTCTAAAAAGTCTACTTAGCATAGGTTCCTTTCATATCAACCCACTCTTTAACTGCTTCCAGATCATTAAGCATTTGATTGAGAAAATGAGGGGGATAGAAAGAATGCAAAGAGATATTTAGAGCTAAAAGGTGTGCAGTCACTCCTACTGAAGGTCAATCAGAAAAAACAGATTTTGGCAATGAATATCTAAGTCAGAGGCAAGGTAGAGTTTAATCTGCAAAACCATCTCTTTACAGAACACTGCAGGATGGGATGGGGGTGTTCAGTACCCACCCACCTTCCTCCACTGTAGGACTGTTCCACAGAAGTTATAGTGGGCTAGCTGTGCCCAGAGCATTCAACCTTACTTTATGTGTCCTGACCCATGCTTTGTCATCCAATGACAGTTCTTTTGCTATATCCTCATTATACCTACTATAGAGCTTCTAGCCTTTACTCTTATATTTTCCCTTTCCTTCTATCTTTTATTGTCCTCTCAGCATTTGTAAGCCAATATATTCAGATTCGTGATCATTTTCTTTCTTTTTTTTTTTTTTAAGCTATTTTAGGAATATATCCACCTGCCTGGTAGTTGAAATTCTGACATTTCCATCAGATCAGGGAATCATCTTTAGACAGCTGAAAATTTTCTTGTTACACCCCTTAAATTTAGAGGGGGAGTTCTGTAGAGGAAGATGTGATTAGATCAGATATAAGGCATCCAACTACCCCCTTGCATCAGCAGTGGTTGAGACTTGCACTGAGGCTTTTCATCTGAGTAGCTTTAAATTGCCTTTGTAGCTGGGGATCACGTGACTTTCTGAGGCAGGTCAGGTTGGATCCACTAGATTGTGATTTTGAGATTAATAAAATCCCAGGGACCGCCACTGGAGAGGATTTTTTGAGATAAGTTTTCTTCAAATTTGGAAACCAGAATTCTTAAAGTAAAACTGTCTCCAGGCCAAGCTGTCTGGATTGAAAAATAGCCTGTCACTTCCAGCTGGTGACAGGTTGCTTTAGGGGAAGATTAGCATTAAAACATGTTTACATTTTCTGCTGAAAAGGAGTTGATTTTCAGAAAATGACCCAAATCTACATGCTGCTCTTTTAGGTCCAGTATTTTTAAAAAGAAATCAATCCTACATTACAGCAGACCTTCTTGGAGTTCCCCTTTCATGCCTTCCATTTTTCTAAATAAAAATACTAACCTTTTAAAAAATAATCAAAATTTATACTTGTGCAGTTTTTATTCTAGTAAGCCCAAAGAGGACAAATTAAAAAATAAAAACTTAACAAAATACTTTTTAAAGAGGAACTTGAGAATCAAAATGCCCAGACATGGTTTTATTTTCTTATGAAGCTATGAACTGACAATCAGGCTGGAAATGTCTCCCTCCTGCTTCAGAGGAGCAGATGCCACAGGTAAGTGATCTGATTTTAATTCAAATGCTTCATTACCATTTCTAAGTAACAAGTTGATGAAATATGCATTTTAATTGGAATGGAGAATAGGAATTTTTGAATGGGAAATAAGAAAAAAAATTAGTAAGCCAAATTTTGATTACCAATTTGCAGATGGAGAATAATCCAGGTACTTTTTCTCATTTTATTTTAAAATTACCAACCCTATCGAAGGCATTTCTTTTTTTCACTAAAAACACAAATGTATAGCTTTTTTTTTTCCTTTGAGGTATAAAACTGGTTTACAGAGGTGTACAAGATTTAGAGAAAAGTGATGGAAGTTGAGAGTAGGAAATTTAGGATGCAGGCACCACAAGACCAGAAACTGGAGACATGGGTAGAAAAAATTAAGAGAGCTGTTAAATCAGCTATAGAAATGTAAAATCCTTAGGGTCAACTGCTGTAGCATGTATGAAACTGCTATAGAAAGTAGTCAGAGGCACAGACCAGGCATGGGAATGAAGAGTTTGAGGGCCATCATAGAGAATCACCTTACAAATCAACCTAGTCATACCCTGTAATTAATTTAACAATAGATAATTCCACAAAGGAAAGGAGTGAATCCTTTATCCTTTGCAAAACATCAGGGGCAGCTCTCCTGTTTACCAGTAACCACACAAATGCCTCTCTTTTTCTTCTTCCTATAATAAATAAATAAAATTTATTTATGTATAAATTTCACATCATTGTAATCCCAGGGGTTCGCCCTCTTTTTCTTGTTTATCTAATAAATCTGCCCTTTCAAAATGTAACTGTCTCCCGTCTGTGGCCTTACAAACCTCTTCATATCCTAGGTAAACTTGCCCAGTGTCACTGAAAGAGGAACTCTGCCAAAACTTTTCTCAGAAGGAACCCAAGGACCCTGTTCTCTGAATCTGAAATTTTAACCAACCAAAATTAAAGAGGTTCATACCTTGTTAGATGTTTTACATCCCACACCAAAAGTCCTTCTCCCTAAATCAGGGGCATTTGGGAAAGATTTTGAATGTGCAAAGCAGTTTTTAGTGATACTACGACAGAATGTTCCTCAGGGAAAGGAGTAGTGCCTGGTTTCTTGTCCCATTTTAAGGAAGGGTGGAGTTAAGCAGAGAGAAAAGGAAGGCAATTGATATGGGTCAATAAAAGAGGTAAAAGTCTCCAACCAATAAGCCACAGGTCCACATCACGGGTGTGTAGCAGTAGCCACTCAAAATGCAATTTAACAAGGGGTTTTATTTACAAGGGAATATTAACAGGAAAAACAAAAAGCCCTTAAAGCCACAAGTGGCCAGTCATCTTACCCCAGTCACCATTCTCAGTCCCAAAGTTCCCAAAACACAATGTCCATGATGGTGTCCTTTGCCCCTCCAAACCTGAGGCAGGCACTCTGCAAATACCAGTCTTTCTCCATCATCTTGTCTTTGATTCTTCTCTCTCCAGCGTTCTGAGCTGCACCACTTCTCCAAGGTGCTTCAAACCTCTTCAAATGTTGATGCACAAATCAGCTTTCCATAATCCCTGGCCATATCCAGGTACCAGCTCACTATGTCAAATGCCACACCCTCCACATCGGCTACTCTTCTACCGGTCACCATGGCTCCTTGCCACCACCAGCTCAATCTTCCAGGGGGCTTGTGCCCAGCCTCATCACTCAGGCTACTCTTTACCTGCCTTCCATTGTCTTCTCTCTTCTCCCCAAAAGTCTGTCTCTCTAATCTCTGTTCCTTTCCCTTTATCTCTCTCTCTTTTTCCCCCTAAAGCCAAAAGCTCCAAATTCCCTCTACACATACCCTCTTGTTGAAACATTTTCTCTTCCCAACCTGGGATTTGCAACAAATAAAAGTACCCTTTTCCTGTTTAGGCCATCTTTACCTCTGTGTTTTTCAGACACAACTAATGGCATCAATGCCTGAATTTCAATACTGCCCATATTGGGGTCCTGGCTTTACAAGCACTCTGAGTAATTCAAGTATGCTTTTGCAAACATTGCTTGGGAATGTCTCTTAGTAGAGATGCTGTGGACATCTTGTATAAATTGGTCTTATCAGTAAGTCTGAGTTCATGGTCATCTTGATGAGGAATCTAAGAGCAGGAAAAGAATCTTATCTTCAGATGTTTATGAAGTTCAGTACTCACAACATATTCCTCATGTAGAGATGGTTCATGTACATTTTCTCATTTTAAACACAGAAAAGTTTTTGTTTTTGTTTTTTTCAAAACGATGACTTGAGCAGGCTCATCACCTATTGTGACAGAGTAGTGCCCAGAGATGGGGAGGTTCCCTAAGAGTCACCGGGTAAGTGATAAGGAAAGGGTGATCTCTCTCCCAAAGTCCTTTCTGTTTGTACAATGACAACCCTCCCCCACTCCCCCCTTCTCCCAACTCCCCACCAGATGTTAAGTAAGAAACAGGATCCCCACCAGATGTTAGGTAAGCAACAGGATCCCCACCAGAAGTTAGGTAAGCAACAGGAACAGCACTGGAGACAGAAAAAATGAAAGAGACTAGTAAAGAAATGGGTTTATGAGAGGAAAGCTGAGTGGGCAGCTGACAAGCACATGGCATCTTAGCTGCATAATTGTGTTTTTTGTTTTATCTGGTCCCAGAACTGGGGGAGTTCTGGTGGAATGGAAGAGTTTGATCAGGACAGTGATGTTTCCTGATAGGTGACCAGTTTCTCTCTGGTCAAATATAGGTGGCATGGGAAAAGGTGGTTTTTTTCTGATATTATTTGAGTCAATGTCTGGCAGAATAGGGGTTAAGGTCATTGATACAATCAGAAAGGAATCTGGGAGAGAGATCATCTTTTCAGATTGCTTTAGGGTCACAAAAGGATAGGAAAAGCCTGGGAAACAGGGAGAATGTGGGGGCAAAGGTAATAAATCACAAAGGGGATTAACCAGACTAGATTCAGGGCAGCAAATTCAAAACAGGATTAACCTGGTACTCCTGGCTAAGGGAAAGGAAGGATTAATAGAAGATTTCCTGACAGAGTTAGGAAAGAATAAACAAAAAACCTCTGTGCTGGGCAGGGGGTTGGGATGGAGGTGGGGACAGCAAGAGGTGACCCTTGACACAGTGGCATTACCAATCACAAAGAGACTGATCAGGCTTTAGAATAATTAGGGAAAGAATGTATATACCCCTGAGATAGAACTCCATTTTGACTTTGCACCTCTTTGGTCTACGAACCTGGGAGTCCAAATGTGTTTCTGGTTCTTTTCTCTCCTTAACAAACTTTTCCTCCTATCAGCTCTTCTAAATTTGTCTGTTTTCTCTTGCTTGCCGGAGTCAGCAAAGTTCCTGCTGCAGCTTCACCAGACACAACTCACAGTGGTATAGTCACCTGGATTCACCGGTGCCCTTGCAGTCTGGGGTTAGTCCCTGGCTAGGCCTGAAAACCTGAAAATGACAGTAACTTCTGCCCCACCTAAGGAAGGGTGAAACTGAGCAGCAAGGGAAACCTCAAAAGGACTTGGGAGAGGAAGCTGAAGAAAGATTTGGGGATGCACATGAAGGAGATAGACATGTGAAGTCATTCTTGCTTCTCAGCCTTGGTCTTGGACCAGGAACTTGGGGGACATGGAAGAAGACACTTAAGAGCAAATTTATCAAATAAAAAAATATCAAAAACAAAACAAAACAAACAAACCAAAAAACCAAACAAAAAAACACCAGTAGGTCTCACAAGACTAGATTTTTCTGATTGTTTCCTCTCTCTTTAACTATTCCTCTTCCATTATCACCTCCCAGTCCTTTGGGGGGAAAGGCATAATGAATATGAAGGTCAAAGTGCTGATGCTAGTCCCTGCTTTCCAGCCACTGAAGGTAGTCTGGAGGAAGATGGTGCAGGCAGGCCTGGAGGCTTCCTATTAAGTATGTCAGTGCTTACCTTTCCTCTATGTGTTTTTTTTTAATAGTAAAGAGACCCTCCTCCACTCTAATCTTATTAAGTATATTGTACTTGTGCTTGCTCTGTATTTAATATAGATAATCATGTCTAATGAATGCAAATTGTAAACATGGGCAGTTAATCTTTGATGGATTAGAGGCTGATTTCAGACATAACCTTGTTGACAAATTCACTTAATATATCCAGTAGGAAAAATTTTAAAGAAAGATAAAAGGGATGGAGAAGCTGAGCTGGAAAGTAGGAAAGGAAAATTACCAGAGAGAATTTATATTGAGCATGAATTATCTTTCACATCTACTAATATGCACCCCTACAACCTTCTCATTTGACCAAAGAGAGACCTTCACTGAATGGAAAGGTGACTTGGGAACAATTGTAGCTGCTACTGGAAGGTGGAGGAACTAGATTGCAAGTGTATGTAACTAACATGGTCCTATTTCCAAGAGACTAATAGTCTACAGAGGACAATGAACACACAAATACATTACTCAAAGGTAAGTAAATCGTGATAATGCTGTAGGGAGAATATCCATTGGTCTCCTAGGAGAGAACATTTTAGGTTTTTGGGAAACAAAAGCTGCCCTCCTGGAGGGAAACATATTTGATTTGGGGACATACACACTGAAAAAAAAATAAGAAAAATTAATCCAGGCTGAAAACATGTTAAAAAGTGGGAGTGTGGTGTATACCTGGCTCTCAGCTAGATACTATAAGTCTTGTGTTCAGGAAAATGTCTTCCTCTTCCCAACTGAATTCCTCTAGGGCTGGTTGAGCAAATAAACTAGCATCAGATAGGTAAAGAATAGAAAAAAGACAAAATGTAAATATATTTATATAGAGGGTTTAAACAGTTATATACTTTAGAATAAGTGGGACAAATTGTGGGTTTCTACTCTTAACTGATGAATGGGACAAAGGAGAGCGAGGGGATCTCACATGATGACAAGGTGGTGACTTCATAATATAAAACTTTGCTCCTAAATGTTTGTCCTGCATTGAGATTGGTTTTTAATAGAGCTGATCCTGAATCTGAGGAGTCTATATTCTCTATATTCTTCATGGTAATGGTAGAGGTTTCTCTCAAAACACCCAAGACTTGATTGCCCTTAGATCCACTTGCCAAGGTGATATGTATTGGAGAAAAGTCTGCTTTGGAGATCTTGGAAATAACCTATCTGAATATTTTTATGGAGTCTGATGCTATAATCCTGTTTGAACTGCACTAAAGTTTGTATTAAGTAAGGATTAACAGCTGCATTTGTTAGTGAGAACACTGAGTATCATAGATGCTTAGTAACAATCCAGGACCACTGTGGCAGAAACAGGAATCAAAACTTTGGGTCTGTATTCTTTCAATGTCTTGGGCTTCTCATTACTCTCTACTAAGATATATTATAAAAAAACAAATAATGATTACATTTTTTCCTGAGATTTTTTGCTATGTGATATGTCACAGTAATAATGTAAATACCACATGATAGGGTTATGTTCGCAAAGACCTTGCCATGCTGTTGGAGGAGAAACAAGCACCACTGTACCACTGTTTTACTGTTTTCCCCAGATCTATCAGGGCACAAGGAACCCTTCCCCAAGAGCGTGGCACTGGTTAGTACAATTGAAGGACTCCCATTTATTTAGTCAAAAGAAAATACATTTGTCTTTTATCACAGTCTACTTTTTTTTTCATATTATTTCTAACTTTGTTCTGAATTAAAATGTATAGAATTTCAAAGGTTGTACAACATACCAGTATGCTAATGAAAAGGAGTGCTGGATATAATCTAAAATTTACTGGGAATTTAAAGTTTAGGAGTCCCATAACAATGCTTTTAAGTTTGAGTTGGCCAAAGATGCTAGTGTGGAAGCTAAAAAGCAGTTCAGAAGAAGTATACTCATGGTCACCAAGCCCATGCAGCCTCAAGATAGTCATATACTAGAAGAGAGGGGACCCTGTATTTCTCAGTAATATACATATTGTAACACAATAATATCTCAACAACAACAAAATAATAAATAGTTAATTTTGAGACATTCTTATTTTTCATTATGTTCATATTGGATATTAAATATATTGGGCTTTGCACACCATATAGAACAAACATAAAATCATAGCAAAAATCATTTAGTATTCTCTTCCCATAGTGTTTGTGGCCACACTGCAGAAACTGTCACAACTCTCCCTTAAAGAGGACAACCTGAGATCATTGTCAGGAGGCTTTTATGATGAACTGGTATGGAATTAATATACAGATTTCTTCCCTTGTTCATGCAGTGTGCTAAGTACATACCATCAAGGCTAGAGAGATAAAGTGAACTCTATTCTTTGAAATCACAAGCAACATTAATTCTCATCTAGTTCCTGAGAATGAGGGGAGAATACCACCAGTTCCCTTATTTGTTTTTATTTTAGAAAAGTTCATTGTGTCTAACTGCCAGTGATTTTTATTTTCCTTCATGAGGGGTGCCAGATATGATAAGAATTCAATAAGTCAAAAGCCACTTTTGGCCTCATTGTATTTTTGTGTTAACAAAGCCTCATAAAAGCAGATGGATGACCCAGGCCAATGTCTTTCTATGATCAGCTGAAGATAAACACTTTGTGCCTTATCAGCTGAAAAGGAAATTCTTCATTTTTATCTGAGAATAGACTGTAGTTGTTTAGTTTGAAATAAAAATCGATGACTCTACTTGGCATTGTTTTAATTTTTTTTAAAGCATAGAGAAACATCTAGATCTCCCAATTATTTCCCTCCCATATAAATCCTGAGTTAAATAGCAGATGCTAACTTGCCAACAAAGTGAATGAAGATGGAAGCGTAGATTCTTTGTTAGCTATCAGGAATTTTAATGAGATCATAAAACTAAATTCTCTCACTATAATCATTTCAAATGAGTCATAAAAAGTTTGTATCTCAAGTTTATACTCAGTCTTACTAATATAATTCACTTTACTAGCTTAAATTGTACTTGCCCAAAACCCAGTCCACCTCATCTTTCATAAACTCTCAGATTCTTGCCTTTCACACCCCTCAGATAACAGTGATCTTCTGCCCTTTCAAGTTGAAAAAAATAAAAAATAAAAAACTTTACAGTAATTATTCAAAAATTATATATTGCATTACCATAGTATTTAACATTTGACAGAAACCATGTTAGTGTGCCATTTTGCCCACAAAGGTACTCCAAGGGAAACACTTTGCTTACATTTGGGAACATTTCTACACCAAAGTAGTGGTTCAGAATTAGAACACATGTTTGACTCAAGAGGTTAGATCCTTCCTCTTCCTCACCTGTATCTGTTGCTTCTTACTCTAAGATATTTTCCACTTTGGGGGAGACCTGAAGATCTATTTAGTCCACATAATGCCTTAATTTCTCTGTCTCCCTGTGGCCCTGTTTGCATTTAAAGGAGATATAGGGAAGAATTTATCATCTCCTGGGGAGGGGTTAGTGATCAAGTTTCAGGTGTTAATCTGGAAATGGTTTGGGTCAAAGAGAAGGTTTTTCTCAAATACCATAATTTGCATGACTAACAATATAAACAGTTGCCATTTTTGATGTTGGGATGGTGATAGAACTACTGTCTAAGCAAAACTGGTTCCTCTTCTCTGAGGGCATACTTATTTAAACAAAAAAATAATTTGTCATCATCTATGTCATAGTTACCATTATTTCTCCCAAAGCTGATAGGTACATTCTGTCTTTCTAGTCTGTGCATTTGGCTTTATTAAATGTATTAAAGTGAAAGAGAAGCTGTAGAAATACAGGGAAAAATAATCAAATTCTCTATTTGTCCATAAACCATTATTAATGCAATAGTTATAATTTCTAATTACCAAATCTTAATTAATGATGTGTAGATATGTAGTAATTATAAAAATGTTCACAATAATTTCCTCTCTAATTATTTTCTGTGAATTTACAAGTATAATTGCTATGCAAGCTTTTTATTCAACAAAGCACAAGAATCAAGAAGGAATGCAGAGAGCATGAAAAGAATGTCCAAAAATATGAGGAAATCTCATGGCAGTGAAATACAGTAAATGAATGAAAAAGAAAAGTATCATATTATTTCATACAAATAGAGGCATAGGAGAGATGAATATAAAGTAAAAATAAATTAGTAATGAGCAATGAAAAATTATTTAGAACACAAGGGTTTTAATTGTCACTGTTATTCTATTTATGTTTAACTTCTATATAATTTGTTTCTTAAATATTGGTAGAAATAACAGACAATTATTGATAATATTATCAATAGTGATATTGGTAATTGACATCGTTGAAGCTTACTGTATGACTGGTATTAAGCTAAGTGTTATGCATATATTAAAAGATTTAACTCTTGAATAAAAATCCTTTGTATTAGTAGTTTTGTTAGATCCAGTTCAGAGAGGAGGAAATTGAGCCAGTGAACAACAGACAACTTGTCTATGGTCACGTAACTATTAAAAGTTATGATCTTTGTAAACTGTGTAATATTACCTTTTTGATCTATTCACTATCCCCCTTTCTTTTACACATGTTTATTGTGTACTTAATCAGTTATTTTTATACATATAGTGATAAATGGAGAAATGGAAAGATCAGCTAGCAGTGAACTTAGAATTTAAAGTTTCATCAACATTAAACAATTACATATAAATAGTCTGGTTTCATCAATGACAAAATATGAAATAGTCCAGAGTTCTTCTGGCAATCATTATTTATATATGTACGAGCTATTGCCCCCTTGAGTGCCAAAAGTTAGTCCACTTCAAGTGTTCCCCACTCTATGAAAGTACTCATATGGAGACTCAAGACCAAATTCCTGATATCTATGTGTTCTGTTTTCTCTGTTAATGATGACCCTCTTAAAACTCTTTTACCTGCATACAATTGTCTTTAAATTTCTACCACTCACATGATGGACTATTACTCATCAATTAAAAATGACAAATTTGATGATTTTATAACAATATGGATGTACTTAGAAGAAATCATATTAGCAGAAACAAGTCAAAAAGGAAAAGACAGAAGCCAAATGGTTTCACTAATATATGGAATATAGTGAAAAAATAAACAAAAGCCTTGAGGAAAAGTCAAAATAAATTAAGCACCAAACTGAAGCACACAACTTTGAGCAGGAGGGAAAGGGGGGGAATGGAGGGGAGGGTGGGGGAGGGTAAATCCCTGGGATTACAATGTTGTAAAATGTATATATAATTAAATAAAAATAAATAAATAAATTTCTACCACTCACCCTCTGGTCTAACTAGCAGACGAGAGTGTAATATGAATCTAATAACTTTTGTTAAAACCTTACAAAGGAAAACAGATATAACATAGAGAATGATTCCTAATTGAAATGACAGTGTTTGGCCTTCATAAGACCACCTTTCTCTCTAACACTGTACACCACACAAATTCAGCTTATACCCACTGGAAAGTCCAGGATCTCTTATGCCCTATATTCCAGACCTAAGTGACATCGTATTTTAGAGAGAAGACAATGTGTCATTTTCACCTTTGTCTAAAGCCCATTGCCTACATTTTCATGTGCTTTCATAGAATCAATTCCTTCTCACCATGATGGACAGTAAAAGCTCCCAATCCCATAATGCTAGTTTAGGACCTTCATAAAGCAATTAACTTACATCAAAATATAAAGGACTCATCTGTTATATTCAGTATATAAATTATTCCATTTCATAATATAATTTAATTTAATTATCAGTCAACTCCAGCTGCTTTTACTATTTTCCCAGGTGAGGGGAAGTTCATCAATTTCTACAACCTGATGGGATGTGATTAGATGGACAGAGATATCAACTCTGTTCTTCCTGCTCAACCAACTAAGGACCTAACATGCATTAGTCTGGTACCTGCAACAAAGAGATGACAAACTCAAAAGATATAATGAAAGAGTGTTTAAAAAAGACTTTACAGAGTTGAGTAATAAAGGAGGTCAACAAGAAAAATGGTAAAGAGTGACCAGGGAGCCATTACAAATGGGAAAATACAGACACAATGGGAAATTCTCTGGTCCAGATGTTCTTTTCTGAGAAAATGAATAAATTCAGTTGTTGATACACTTCATCCCTGCAAGGCAGGGGACTGGGAAATAAATTGTCTGAATTATTTCTTCTCTATCCTCTTGACCTCTCACTCCTACACCCTTTGGCCAAACCCAAACTAGAAGGAAAGAGGAAGAGATCCTGTTGGTGAGGTCTACTAAGGTGAGTGCAGAAATAAGGTGAGAAAGTAGAACTGGAGCAGCAAACAAAGCATATACACACAGCTTGGTGTAGCCAGTGGACACTTTATAATTGAAGGAAATGTGAATCTGTATAGACGTAGGTCCTGTTCCCAAATAAAATTAAAGACCAGAGAAATGAATCAAAGAGTTTTACTGAGAGTAAAAAGCAGTTTACCTTACTTACATGGTAGTTCCATTTTATATTTAAATTTAATTTGTGTAAGGGGATGAATGTGTTTGTAAATAGCCAACACCAATTTTTTTTCTATTAGTTTTTGCAAAGGAATCCAATTTAACAGCACCATGTACTTTCAAAAAGAAAAAAACAAAGAGTCAAAATTGAAGTGTGTGTGTTAATTCTAACAGAAAATCTCAGTTAAGGGCACTTACAGAAATTGAGCATAGATTTTAGTTTTCAAGGCATCCTGGTAAAACTAGAAAGTTGATGAGTTATTGATCTCATAATAAGAGCATTAGTCTGATGAGAAACAACCTTTTGGCTTATGAGTGTTAATCAGGAGTAAGATCAAAGCAATGGTTTGGAATAGCACAACTCGGTAGTTGTTAGATAAGATAGAAGGAAATAGGAGGATAAGATAGTAAGAAAAATTAGTTGACAAAGGAGGAAGGAGGTTGAGCATATAATATTAATGATACAATTATTTATATTATAGGGAATAGGGAAAATGGAGTGATGTTGGGTCAGATGATATGTCAAATGAAAAGTGGATTTGGTGAACTACTGGATATAGGGGCTAGTTACAGGGGGGAACCATGTAAATAAAAGTCAATATGAGACAAATGTTACAATGAAGAGGGAAAAGAATCTTCTGTAGTACTAAAGAGATGGGTTCATTTGGAGACATCAACAGCTTAAAATTATGATCATCCATTTCTATTTGGTGATATTGATAGAAAGAGCTGGCAAAGAATTCTTAGATGAACAGAAATCTAAACTAGTTTTATCTATGGCACTAAATTAAAGTTTTGAGAGATATCAACAGCTGTGTTCACCTTCTTCATCCTATCTATATGCATATCTTCTCAAGAAAGAGCTCCAGGATGTATCTAATAAATACACATAACAAGGACTCACTCAGTGTGAAAACACTATAGAATAAAATTTGACTTCAACCTGATTCCAAATCAAAGAAGATAAATTTTGGTGGCTGTATGAAAACACCTAATATTATAAGCCACTAAAAAGTATTTGTTCAGTGAATGAATAAATGAATGATTTTGAATTGTGGGAACCAAAAAAGTATCAATCTGGTAGCAATGCTTTTGTTTCATAAGGGGTATCACTTGTTTACTGCTGTAAACAAGTTTGCTATATTAAAAAACACTTAATCTCTACTTGTGTATGAGGGGCAGCATCATGAGCTAAGGACACTATAAGAATAAGGAAGACTGAAATCCTGTCCTCATAAATCTGGAACTACAGTGAGAAAACTTTTGCAAGTTCCTTAAATACAGAGAGACAAATCCTTGACAAACATTTGTCTGAAACATAAGAGGCTGAAATATTTTCAAGAAATAAAAATCAATAAAAGGTAGAATTTTATCCAAAATTCAGACAACAGTATATCACTTTCATAACTTTTATGAAAGTTAAGAGAAAGCTTAGTGAAACAAAGAGGATAATCCTATAGCAAACATATATTTATGAAATACATATACATGGTGAGAGGAGCATCATATTAGTGCCAAAAAATCATTAAATAAATAATCAAGTTATCACTTCATCTCAAACTGTACACTGAAGAATTTTAAAATAAATTAAAAGTTAAAGAAAAAGACATAAAATACAGAGAACAAAATGCAAATGAATATTTAACATGCCTATTCTTAATGGCTCACATTAACCCAGAGCCCCTGTGAAACAGGCCTGACTTTCACAAATTACTTTTTTTTACTATTTCAATTTTGCCTCTAGCTTACACCATTAGGAAAAAAGTGATCTGTAAGAGTTATGACCACGAGAAGGCATAAAATATTCTAAGATGTCCAAGACATTGGAATCCTATTGTCTAAGCCAGGCAAGAAACCTAAATCATTTGTTGCTGAGTTTTATGAAAAACATGGACCAAACATTTCCAAATATAGTGACCAAATTTAAGCTTGAAAAAAATCAAGTATATTTGGTTATAGAACTTCCTGCTCTTGTTTTATTGAGAAATATTTTCACTACATTTTTTCCCTGAAATTTTTCTTGCACTCTTAAAAATTTACCAAGCCATGAATGTTATTCATTGATTCAAAACATTCTGAACTACTTGTGCAAAATCAGATTTATGGAGTTATGAAAACAAACAATAGTTAAAATACCTAAAAATTCCTTCCACCAAGGATCTTAAAATAAAGAGATTTTAATCTTTGAAACACTGTCCAGACAATCATTGTCATCTTAGTTACATGAAGTAGCAGCAGAAATACAGTTCCAAATTAGCCTCTTTCAGTGTCCAGTTGACTTTAGAAACAGTCTAATGGGAACTTGAACCTACAGAGTTCTCACATGTGTATCCTTATAAGCCCTCTTTTTCATGGTAAAACCCTTTAAAAATACTCTTTTGTGTTATCTTCTTTCCCCACTAATGTTAGCTTTTAATATTTATCAGCGTTTTATATCTTTGATATAACACCTCATTTATGCCCAAACTATGTTTTTTATCAGTAATAGATGTCATTTCTATACTCTTTTGTGAATAATTGTACTTAGTCTACAAATGTCTGTGCATGATCTATTCTAACATCTCAATCCACCTAGACTTAATCGTTGACAGAAGTCATCATAAGCTATTGAATTTCAACACTGCAGGCAGACAGACAGGCAGGCAGATAGGCAGATATTATTTCTATCCACTGGACAATTCCTCATTATCCACTTTATATAATTTGCTATTTCTTGTCTTATACATTCACAATACATGTTTAGTGATTTCTCTCTTTCTCCTATTTTATTTTATAAAACAGACTTGAAACTCAGTGAATTTTCATTTAAATTTCCAAAATAAGTTTTACAAAGTGCTGATTCTATTTTCACCAAATGTAATAAATAGCAATAAAGATCTTGGTGATTTAGTAGCATAAATAGGGTAAGTATGAGAATTAGCAACAGATGTGAATACAAACTCATTTTCATTTTAAATCTAAAGAAAAAATCTGGGGTGGGCTTTGACTGCTTTTTAGTCACACAGTAAATTTTCTGGGCCTCACTCATCAATGACAGGTATTCCATCACATATCATAATAAATACAAACCTACAGTTGAAGATTAGAATGAATGTTATTCCAGCAAGGTTGAAGTGGCAAATTACTCTCCATCATAAATAAAATAACCTTGGAAAGTTGTTGAGCCATAAAATTCGCATCACAAAGACATCTGATACTTGAAAAAAAGACCCTGATTTAACCAGAAAAAGGGTGGCATCAGTATTCCTGATGGAGTAGAGATTAATGCTGTTTGCTGATCCATAGCAAATCATGTAATGTTTGTCTTCTCCTACACCAAAATACTACTCCCCAAATGTCTATACTCTTTTTAAACATAAATTAATAATTTTCCAGTTTCTTTGACTACTTGTGCTTACTCCCATTTTTATTTCACTATAATAACCACATCCTCTTGTCAACATGTTAAGTTAAAAATCACTTTGAAGGTGCCATGTGTTTGATGTTAGTACATATAAGTGAATTGCACTTACAGTTTATCTGTATGCTCTTGGTAAATTAATTTTTTCATTCTATATATTTTAATGATTGTATTACAAATGATAAGAAGTTCAATCCACTAATAATTATTAACCAGCATTTTCCTGGATCAGTAACTTCAAAAATGCTATTAAGTTTCATTTTTCATTTTCTTTTTTTATTCCATAAATAATTTATTTATATATATATATTTCACATCATTATAAACCCCCAGGGTCACCTACCACCTCCCCTCCCTGGCCATTCCCGCTAGATCCCCTCCCCATTGTACTTTTGTTTGATTGTCCATATATTAGTGAAACCATATGGTTTCTAACTTTTTCTTTTTGACTTGTTTTTGCTATTATGATTTATTCTAGGTACATCCATGTTACCATAAAATCATCAAATTTGTTATTTTTAATTGATGAGTAATATTTCATTATGTATATATACCACATCTTTTTCATCATTTATTTGTTTTGCAGCATTTGGCTTGTTTCCATGTCCTTGCAATTATAAATAATGCTGCAATAAACATCCGACCCACACTGAGGTCTCCTTTGGGTAGATTCCCAGAAGAGTGATTGCTGGATCAAATGGTAGTTCCATTTTCATTAGTTTGAGGGTCCTCCACACTGCTTTCCCTAGTGGCTGGACCAGTTTACATTCCCCCCAGCAGTGTAAGAGTGTTCCTTTCTCTCCGCATCCATGCCAGCACTTGCTGTTTCCTGTTTTCTTGATGTGGGCCATTCTTACTGGTGTAAGGTGGTATCTCATTGTGGTTTTGATTTGCATTTCCCTGATTGCTAGTGACATTGAGCAATTTTTCATATGCCTGTTTATCATGTATTTCTTCTTTGGAGAAGTGTTTAGTTCTCCCCATTTTTAGATTAGGCTTTTTGTTTTGTTTTTGTTGAATTGTGTAAGTTCTTTGTGTATCCTTGTTATTAGACCCTTATCACTTGTATGGAGGGCAAATGCAAAATGGATAAAAGACTTGGATGTAAGACCTGAAACTATAATATACATAGAGGAAAACCTGAGCAAAACCCTCCATGAGCTACAATTCCAAAATCCATCTCTGGATACATCTATAGCAGGTTAAAAAAAAAAAAAAAAAAAAAAAAAAAAAAAAAAAAAAAAAAAAAAAAAAAAAAAAAAAAAAAAAAAAAAAAAAAAAAAAAAAAAAAAAAAAAAAAGGAAACATCAACAGCTGGGGCTACAGCTAACTAAAAAGCTTCTGTACAGCAAAAGAGACAACAGAAAAAAAACAAAAAGAAGCCCAGCTGAATGGGAAAAAAATTTTGCCCTCCACAAGAATGATAAGGGTTTAATACCAAAGTCCAGAAGGAACTCACACAACTAAACAAAAATAAAACAAATGGTGAGAACTAAAAAAAGTCATTTTTCATTTTCTTAGGTTTTGAAAGCTGATGTGATAATTGCCCAAAAACCATATTTAACAATCAGACTTCATATCACCCACCCTATTGATAAATATAAAATACAAATATTGATTAAAATTTCACCTATACATACATGTGATTAAGTTTTTCTTGTGGATTAACTTGGAAACATTTTCAAAAATCATTTGTTTCCTTTACATTTTTCTCTAAACAGTTTCCCTAATGTTCTATGGGGACTACAACATGTAAAAATTAGTTAATTAAAAAATAATAAATATTCTCTAAACAAAGAAATCACCTGCTCTGTGTTTTGTTCTGTTTCTGTTTTGTTTTTGTTTTTATTCACTAGCTTCCAGATACACAGCAAGTCAAGCTGATTATGTTCCTCCTTTTTCCTCCTAAAGATAAATGGTTTATGTTATTTCTCATGAGTCCAAGTTTCTTGAAAATATCACTTGATAGTGGAGCTGGAACATGATGTAGAGAGAATTTGGGTATTTGACACAGAATCTGAGTGTCATGATTTGATGAAATGTAAGGACTGGCCATGTGATGGAACAGTTAAATGTGGTTCATATTAAGTGTGAGCATTATATCTACTACATAGAGTGATACACAGCGATAAGAATTCATGGCAAAAAATAGCAGCAGCCCTTGTCTACTAAATAACAGTGCACGTTTTCTCACTGCAACACAAAACCCAGATACAAATAAACATCCTACTAGTTGGAAAAAGATAACCACTCTCAACAAAGGAAGAAAGTTTTAGCAAAAAGGAAAAGGTGTTTTACTATATTCATTTAAACCTTATATCTTGTTATTTTTCATGATTATATCTTCTTTTTTAGGGCAAAGTATTCTAAAGAGAATTAGTTATGCAGTGAGAATGTTTGCAGCAAACAAACTAATGGCAATTTTTGCACTTCCCAACTCCCAGAACCATGATAAATATCTATTTGTTGTAAGTTCCTCTGTCTATTTTGATACAGCAGGCAAAATAAATTAGCAAATACCATTTATATTGGCATATTTCTTTTAGTATTATGATTTTTGAAATCTATATTGCTGTGTGTATCAGCAGTTTACTTCTTTTTATTGCTCGTGTTTCACTAAACAGACAGACCTACATTTTATCGATCCATTCAACAGTTAATGGACATTCATTGTTACCAGGTCAGGGCTATTATTAATAATAGATCTATGCAAATTACTGGGATATACAAATTATACAGGTGCATATAGGGCTTTGCAAATTATACAGGTGTATATGTGGACATATGTTTTCATTGCTCTTAGGTAGCTACATGGGGATGAAATGGTTGGGTTATAGGGAAGTTGTATTTAACTTTTTGAAAAAAAAAACTGCTAAATTTTTTAAGTGATTATATCATCTTTGGATTACTTAACTGATTTATATTTCAGTATATTTTATTTAAATAGTGTCATGCCTTTATTTGTTAATAGGCAAAATTCTCCATTTTGGAAAAAAGATAAATGAAATATTTCTGATTAGGTCAATTCTAAAAGAATTTAGAAAAAAAGTATATTTCAGTTGGGTCTTGAAGGTAGACTGGATGGTAGATACGAGGTAAGAAATGTGTGTGAGCAAAGTGCAAAATAAACAAGATCATAAATTTGTGGAGTATAGAATAATAGTTTATGAAAGTAACTCAGTCATAATTCAATAAAAATATAGAGTGCTTAAAAAATGAAACTGAAAATATGAATATGCTTTTTCATTTGTTCTCATGTAATTCAGAAGGGTTCTCACTCTTTTATGATTTGTCATAACTTAAATAATTATAGCTTTTTTTTGATGGTTAATCACATATTATTTGGAATCTATGGCCTCCTAATCAAATCAACTTGCTGAAAACTGTTGACTATAAGTTTACAGCTATCCATACGTACCCAGACATATAACTTCACTAGACTTAAGTTCTCTCCTCCCTGCAGAATTCTTGAACCTTGATTTTATCCCCCAAACTAAGCAAACACTTCAGAACATTCCTTTCAACAGCTCATTCTGAAAAACAGCAGACCACCACAGTTAAAAATATTTTCTTTCAAATGAGACTGATAATGTTCTCTTTTCACCTCCATTAGCATACTCAATTCCCCTCCAAATGTTTTGCTAGCCTTTCTCTGTGAAATTTTACTTTTGTTCTTACACTTTTCTTTAAATCCCTGTTTGATTTTTATATTCCTGCAAATCTTGAGACTGGCACTCCATTCCAAGAGTGTCCTACCAAAAGTGTTTCTCCTTCCCCAATTCCAGATTTCTTTTCACTTGACATCATTTTTAGACTTGGGTCATAGAAGAGGATATTACCTTTACTGTATCACTTGCCATTGTCCTATAAAAAATGGAAACATAATGACATTGTAACCTGGAATTAGAATACCCAGTAAATCCCACAAATCTACATATTTTATGCTACATATTTAAGCAATAATATGGACTTAATAGAGAGAAGAATGAAGTGTCCTGAAGAGCTGTCACCAACAGCACACCCTGAACTATATATAAAGTAGTAAGGGCAGAAAAGCCAAATCATAATTCATATTTTATATTCAAATTTTCTTTTTCAACAACAGTAAAATAGACTATCTCAAGAAATTCAGTATTATTGAAATCGGTAATAACTCCAGTCTGGTGTGTTAATATCTGAAATGCACTAAAGATAGCTGTTTCAGAATGATAAGGCTTGAAATATGGTTACTGGTTTGAACTTAACGTATGAAGCATAATAAAGCCATTTCACAAAGAAAATAATGGAAATTAAAATGAGATAAGAAAAGACTATCAACATATCTGGCATTTAGAATTCTACATGTCAGAACATTGTTAGTAGTACAACTTACTATTATATCTTATTTAAATACCACAGTATTTCAAGCAGTTACTACCATATAGGATTTTTACTTTTCTATTGAATCTATTCCAAGACTTCAAAAATCTTTGGATGATTTTACAGTTATCTCCTCCTTCGAGGGTTAAAGAATGAGGTGTGAAAAGTTAAAGTTGTTCTAAAGTCAGGATTGAGAAAATATTGGGATCTTGCTTTATTTATTTGGACTAGTACCTCAGTTTTTGAGATTCCCCCAATTGAGCCCTCAACTCAATGGGATCCTTGCAGAATGTGGCATATTCTAAAGGATGAAGCAGTTGATACCTTAGCAGCTTTCTTTTTTTAGCATATTTTTAGAGGTAATATCCAAAGAATATATATATATGTGTGTGTGTGTGTGTGTGTGTGTGTGTGTGACCAGCTAGATTGCAACCATTTCATCATCTGCATCTGTTGTTTTAGAAAATCAATCAGCACATGAAAGGGACAAAGAAGTATAAACCACAGCAGTTTGAATTTTGTTTGTTTGATTTTTAATTTTTTTTGAAGTATAATATAAAGTGATTTATAATTTATAAAATACACAATTTTTAGGTATTGTCAATGATTGTATTTATCAAGAATCTCCCCCCCTCTCCTATATCCATGTCTATATCTTATCTATTTATATGTAAATATGTGTATAAGATATGTGTAGAGGGTAGGTAAATAGAGGAGAGATTACCTGTGTAAGAGAGCTATATCTTTTGATCTATATGTAATATCTAGAAAGACATATGTAGTCTACCAACAATTATATACTTATTTATATAATAAATATATTTTATGTTTTGTTACTACAGAGTAACCACATAAATATAAGTATATAGTAACATGAAATAACGTACAAAGAGATGGAAACAGGAACATACCCTATGCTTTGAGGCCTCTAGAAGAAATCAACTTGCATGGGTTAAAGATAAGCTGTCACTGAGAGAGAAAGCTAATAGGGAAACTTGGGTTAAAGAATAGAAGTCCCTAAAATTAAGCTTTTTTTTTGTTTGTTTTCTTCCTTGGGATTTGTTAATATAAAATGATGATGGATTTTGATATGCTCAAAAGATCATTTACACGAAATTCATCTTATATGAATATTTTGAGAGGCTGTGTATGATGAAACTGAAGGCCTATAGATCATTTTGCACAACTCTGATGGAATGAGAACTAAGAAGAAGAAAAATAGAGTAGACTTAAACTCCCATTGTGTCTCAGTCAGAGGAAGGTTTAAGAATAACCACTGGGTAGTCATTAACCTCTTCATTAAAATAAGGAAAGCAATACCTTCATCACAGTGTCACAAACTTTAGTTGCCATAACACATGGATACACTGAGAGGCACATGCTGCACTCTAGGAAGACATAATAACAGGAGGGCACCAAGTAGGGAGTAATAAATTCTATCCAGGAAGGCAAAGGGAGTATTTTAAGTAGAGAAAATAGGAAAATTTGAATTGGAAAATGATCACTTTCAGCAATACGTATGCTTACAGGTTCAGAGACTACCATGTATTCTGGAGGCCTTGAGATGTGGTTGATCATGAAATCTTATTCCACTTTCCATTTCTGCAAGGAACTAAGATTCATCTTTCCCATTACACATAAGACTTTCATCTTCAAATTTATCCCCTCATACAATTGAATTTTTATAGGATAAATATCTTTGAGATTTGAAAATATAAGAAAATTTCCCAATGTTAGTTTCAAAGTGATCCTGAAAGCAATATAGATTCTAAGCATTTGTAAAATTGGTATCATATCTCATTCACATGACTAGCAATAAATGAAGTCTGTCAAAGAGTACCTCAAATGAAATTCTGAATGGAAGGCCTACATGTGACCAATGTTTGTGACCTGGGTCCCTACCTGGTTCCAACGAGAAACCCTTTTTTCTGAAACAGAAGGGAGATACAGTTCTTTTGTGACTTAGTCTTTAAAGTCACATACCATCATTTCTACCATAATCATCAAACTTCCTAGATTAAGAGGAGAGACTACTCATCTCATTGATAAAAATTAATGTCACATTAAAAGAACACAATCTAGAAATCTTGGGGTAGTATTCTTTGAAAATTTTATCTTCCTTTGATATCTGATAATATATAAAATTAACCATTTACTGTATGTATCAAACTTACTTTTTGAAACACTGTAAATATCTTGCAAATGCCAATTGTTTTCTTCCTTTAAAAAGTTATGAAACATTTATTTTATACTTTGTTTGACCCATATTTGAAGAAATATCAAAGAAGTTAAGTTATATATCACAGTAGTTTTTAACATTTATTATTTTTAAGTCTCTGTTTTATTAGCCACATGTTGACATAATAAAAGATAAAATGTTATCAATTTGTTGCTCACATATCTGGGGTCTGATGGGAACTAAGCAAATTGGTGATCTTGGCTGAGTTACAGTCCTATGTGGGAGTTGATATCTGGAGAAGTAGGGTGATTTTAGTCTAATAGAGTGGTATGCTTATAAATTGTTTTATATACATATATATATACATATATATGTATATATATATACAAGGTGTACAAACCTGTATGAGTCAGATGCAGTACAATACCCTAACATCTCTCTCTGAAGCATGGCCAGGGCATGTTGTCATGATGATGGCAGAAGTACAAAAGAAAAAGCCCTAGTGCACATGCTAACTTCAAACCTTTGCTGGGGTCATGTTTGTCACTTCACATTAGCCGAAAGAAACCACATAGTTGATCTCAGAATTGAGGCATGCAATAAACTGCTCGTGATAGGAGGAAGTTGCAGTCACAGAGCAAAGGACATTGGTGAGACATCACTGTAATATCCCAAACTGGGGATTTTGATATTTTGTCTAAATAACCCACTTTCTGCATTCATATATTAATTAATATACAGTTCATATAATATAATTCATATATTAATTTTAGAATTGAGGCAAAAATTAAAAACTATTTTGTAATTTGTTAATATATATTTCAAACAATCAGAATTAATCTCTAACTCTAATTTTATAAAAAACAATCTGAAATTTTCTCTTAATCAGCACATTTTTTCATATTGGTATAAATTTAAAACATGCAAGCAAGCCCAGAAGTGACATAGAACAAAATAGAAACATTTCTTAGTCTGAGATAATGGTATACACTTTTTCCAGAATTAAGAAAACTATACCTGGCAGTCAACCTTCTCATGAATGATAAGAATTTAGGAGACAGAGAAAATATAAACATATCTAATGAAAAAAGGAAAGGACAGAGACTGACTTTCCCCATTTTGGGTTCTATTATCTAGTGTTTGCAACTTAATCACTGGCTCATTCTAAAATTTAATTTAACCTAGCCATTTTGAAATTTTTTTTATTATGTGATTTTTGACTTACTTGAAAAAGAACCATGAACTAAATTTCAACGTAGATATAATATTCTGAGCAAAGACCTAAGACATACAAACTTGACATTAAATTTGATAGTACACTGTGGACTACAACCATTGCTTTAGCTGCTGTGCTCACAGTAGGTCCGTAAGTATTTCAGTAGGTTTTTTTTCTTCATTTTCTCCACTCTTTGCTCCCTTTTTCAAACACTCAGAACAGAGAGGAATTGAAGCCTTTCTGAAAGGCGTGAGGAAAATATTGCTTTGCTTTGTAATATGAGTTAAGCTGGTATTGGGCAAGGGGTGAGGAACACTTGTCAAACTCAATGGAAAATAGAGTGATTCAATTTCTCTTACAAAGGCATAGAAACAAAAGAACAGTGCTCTGTGGTTTGCCAAGAATATATCCAAAGAACACTGCAATTGTTCCTTAAAAAAGAAAACTGTATTATAAATCACTAACCCCTCCTGTTTATATTATAATATACACTACTTCTAGAGGAGAGCACAATGAATTAAATAAGCTTTCTTTTAATAAATAATAGGTTGATAACACTTCAAAGATGTTTCTTTCAAAGCATCTTAGGGAGCTTTATTTGCATTAATTGATTTAGCATCTGTCACTGATTGAAAGGTTAATATTATTACTCTTCTTATTTTGTGCTGCTGAATTTTATTCCCCTCCAATTGATACATTTTATTTGTTCTCATCAGCATTTCTGATAATAGAATTCAGAGGATGTAATTGATGTAAAGCATTTGATTTAATTGTAATAGTAGAATAATTGCAAGATTTATAATATGAATCAAGATTTTTTTATTCTACATATACTTTTCTTCTGTGTGTTCTTTGACATCTTATTTTATCAAGCTGTTTATCAGTGCTAGTAGTGAATAATTGGTTCCAAATAGCTCTTTCCCTATTGAGACTACCACTTTTCTTTCAGGATCAACTCAAGTTTCTACATTCTTGAGAAAAACATCCTTGTATAACTTAATACATTTTTCATTTTAGATTTTTGAGAATATTTCTAAGATAGGCATATAAAAATACATATATATATATAATATTTCTTTAAAGTTTGAATCTGTTCATCATTCTTCTATGATTTATATTACTATTAATGTGTTGAAGATAATCTTGAATTCTTTCTACCTTTAGTTTTGGTGGAAACTCATATAACTAATGGTCCCTATTGAGAAGAATTAGATGAGCCAGTCTGACTATTTTGAAAAAGATCTTCCGAAAGCTTAAGGACTAAGCTCTTTGACAGAATTGGAAAGTATGGACAGATGAGCCTAGCATGTGGAACTATATATTTCTTGCAGTAGTTCTTATTTAAAATCAGTGTATCAGTAGCTAAATAGAACTTGAAGCAATTTGATAGAATGAATGAGATTGCTAGTGAATTCTGCCATAGCTCTAAAGCTGTTCTGGGATTTAAAAATTCTTTCAAAGCCTAGTTTGCTTATACAAAAAGTGAAAGTTTAAATAATACTAACTACACAGTTTATTATTTTAGAATGCGTTAAAACAAGTTTTATAAGTTTTTTTAAAATTATATCTTAATCTTCAAGTAATTTTAAACAATGTTTTAAAACAGGTGATTTTAACATGTGGAGAAATGTACTATAATTCAATTTTCAAAAGCTAAATTACAACTAGAATCAGCAAATTATAACTAGAATTTCCAGTTGGATTGCTTCTGAATTGGCATCCAAGGAGGTGCTCAACCATATCCTGAGAGGTTATTGAGATCTCTCTTAAAAGTTTAATTGAGTGCTTTCATTTCTAATGATAGCAGATATTAGGAGCATATTTTGCATTGTCAAGTTACATCTATAACCCAATGCAGCCACTTAGTTTAAATGGCCTCTTTTGCATCTGACCTTAGATAAAATTTCCACCAAGACCAATCGTCTCAGAGTACATCAGGCATATGATGGTTGCACTGAACTAAGCATATGAATTGCAATGAGCATAATGGCACAGCTGAGGAGAAGGGAAACACAGGTGAAAATTGAGAAATTATAGCCACTCTTTAGGCCAGTGAACTTATGCTAGTTCTTGCTCATAAGCAATAAGTACTTGATAAAATACTGCCCTTTCAATGTTAGCAAATATTTTTATTAGAAAAGTATTGATTTCAGATTTCAATATAATTGTAATATTATTGAAAATCCTTATAGAGCTATGAAAAAAAAAACTTTATTAAAAATGGAATTCAAGAATCACTTCCTGGTAGAATTTAGAAGAACCTGACCAGAGATTTTCATCAATAAATAAAGTTTTGAAAGTATCAATTTTTAAAATTTCAGTAGCCACTCTAGGATACCAATTCACATCTGTGAGAAATGCCCATGTTAAAAAAGAATAAAATTGACAAATCTTGGTGAAATGCAGTGATAAAATGAATTCTCCTTCACTTGGTGGGAATGGAAGCTGATACATCCCCCATGAAAAATGATATGGAGTTTTCTCAAGAAAATAAAATTGGAAATTCCATATGATTCAGAAATACAGTGGTATAGCTATTTATTCAATTATCATGAAAAATAGCATAAAAATCTGCCTGCACATACATAATGTATATAGCAGCACTTTTTATAATTGCCAAATCACAGAATCAACCTAAGTGCCCTTTAACAGGTGAATGAGTAGAGAAACTGTGCATATATTTCAATGAAATATTACACTGTTGTCTAGAAAGATGAAAAGATGGCCTTTAGAATAAACTGCAAAGATTTCAAGGTTATCATGTTGAACTGAATCAGCCAAAAAGTGAAAGACAGGTTTCAGATGGTTTCACTCATGTACAAAATATAAATAACCAAAAAACAATTACACGCAACCAGTAGAAGGAATACAAATGTTAACTTGAGAAAAGAAAATAATGATTACATATGGGAAAAGGGGAAAGGTAGAGGGAGTAGAGGAGTGATGCACATGTGTTATGGGCATGGATGGTTTGATGGAGGGAAAAAAATAAGACCAGAATAATCAGTAGTATCTGTTTCTTAGGCTGGGGCATAAACCATTTATTTTTAAATTATCATTAAAAAAAGTCATGTATGTTAGATGTATTCTCTTGTGTATTTTATACAGTTGAACTTTCAAAAAAGTTATTGGTAATATTTGTACCATAAAACTTAGGAAAATATTCCCAGAATAAGCATTATTAATGTTAGAAACATAACAGTCAAAACAGAAATTAAATGTAGAACCTGTTCCTAGGCTACATTTTCATGTCGTTAGACCCAACATCAGTTGTTTATTTGTATGGAAACAATATATTCTGTAACAAAAAATTAGTGTTCACCAATTTTGATCATTATCTTATTTTTAAATGTCTTTTGTTTACAATTTTATATAAGAATTATAATCATATTTTTCTACTCAATTTCATTTTTGCACATTATCTAGGAATAAGATTTTCTTCTCAATAATGTATATAAATAGGGCACATATATAAATTATATTGCCACCGGGATACTTTCGAAAGTGAAAAAGAACGAAATAATAATTTCCTAGAAAATCCAAGCATAAATCAGATCTTTTTTCCAGAAACTGGAAGGCAAGGTCATTTAACATAAATGACTCAAACTAAATAGAACTTTCGTTTTTTGGCTTAAACAGAACTTTAGTTTTAAAATGAAAACCTGACTTTCAAATTTGGCCCACTAGTTAGGAGTTCTCCTGCCCTTCGTTTTATGACTTCTGAAACCTTTTTTTGGTTTATTTATTTATTTTTGTATATCAGGTTCCATACAGAATTTAAAAAATAGTTGTCAAATAACAACAATAAATATATGTCACTAACTTCCAACTGGTCATGAAACTGGGAATAGCTGAAAATGAAAAAAGGAGTACAAGCACCAGCACTGGGTTTCTTCTACTTTGCAAGTGAACAAATTTAGAGAGCAAAGTAAGCTATTTAACAGCATCCTTAGCTAGTTGAAATCACCATATTACAATATGATGCTAAATGGGAACACACTAACCAATACTGCGAATATAGTTGATACCTCTGGTATACTATTTCTGAGGAATGTTTTGGGGAATCCAGTAATGCAACTTATCTATTTTCTATTCTCAGTATTTGAGAGAAATCTATGCCAGATTTCTTTGAACAATAATCCAGTAATATTCTTTTTCTTTTTTCTTTCTTATTTGCCCCGGGGAACGGCAGGCTCATGTTGCCCAGAGTACCATGGACTCAAGTAATCCCCAGTCTCAGCTTCCCAAGTAGTTGGGATTACAGGCATGCGCCACCACATCCAGGTATTTTTTGAGACTAGGTCTCTCTCTATTGCCTTGGTTGGGTCTCAGGTGGTTCTAGAACCCGTGGACTCAAGCAATTCCTAGTCTCAGCCTTGCTTACATAGGCTGTGATTAAAGGCATGTGCCACTGTGCCTGGCCTCTCACTAATATTCTTATTGCTAAAATTTTTAATCCAAGAAAGTGAAAGCATAAATTTTAAAAAGTATTCAACAATTGTGCAGGCAGGGGATTTGGAATAATAATCTACATATCAGGAAATTCAAATAGCTAGGAAAATTTTTCCTTCTTCAATAGCTTTCCAGATGATAGAGGTTTTATTATAATGTGCTTTTTACATTTGCTAATGTAGTTCTACTAAAAGTCACCATATCCTAAAATGATATTTTACTCCTTCTACTTCTTCCCCGTGTATGCCACCATTAAGGACCACTGATACAGAGCCACCTGTGTATATAGCACTCAACCTAGTGTGACATTTCTGAAGCAATTTGGAAAAGCATGACAGCAGGTGAAATTGGAATACTCCCAGAGGATGCTCATTCTGCATTCAGAAGCATTCCAGATATTTTTTAAGAGTCTCTTAATTCGCATTATTTTAAAATACAACTCATATACTTTCCCAAGTTTACTAGCTATAGTGTAATACACTTGAACTTATGTAAGACAGTCTTAGATATATGAATTAACTAAGAGGCATAAATTAAGTGAACATTTGCTTTATGAAAGACAAGCAATTGTGTCTCCTTAGTTCTGGAAAGAGATGAAAGTTAATCAGAGAGATCTTTCCTTGTTGACTCTGCGTTGGCTTCATTTTAGCATCTTGCTTTCTTTGGGGTTGGAGTGTTGGGCCCTTCTAATAGCTTAGGATGTCTCTCAAACCTGCTAACCCCTGTTGCTTTCATATTTGTATGCTGGGAGGCAACAGGGACATGGACAAAATCACAGCCAAATTTCTGTTGCAGACAGTGTTTCAAATGGCCTGCCCAAGTGACTATCAGAAATATCTTGAGAGACTGGAGATTTGCTAGCGTTTATCTGATTTCCCAAACAGAGTGTATCTCCCAAATGTTTAGTGCATCTTCCAAACAGAGTGAGCAACTCATGGCAAAGAGGATAATTCTGGAGTTATCTCTGTCTTTCCTTTAAATGTAATTTAAAAATATCCCATGCAGGAAAAAAACAATCTTCTACATTTTTGGACTTTCTCCACTATAATCAATACATTAATAATCCAATCCTTTAAAAAATTTTTAATGTAATAGTGAGAATGTGGATGACAGGGGAATTGTGGGAGTTTCAGATGCCATCATCAATTTCACTTTCTTGGTGCAGCAGTTTTGCTGTGTAAACATTTTATAAGCTCCCATTTCACAGATGAGGTCATCTACGGGCAAAGAGCAGAAGTGACTTACTCACATTTCTGTAGCTGGCAAAAGGCAGAGCCCATCTCTGGAATTCAAGTCATTTGTCTCCGGGACGAACCAGTTTTGCTTCCAGGTATCCATAACCTCAACAGTGGTTTCCTACTCCTTCCTGGATTCTGCTATTACTAAATGAAGTAATAAACTTGCAAGGTCTAACACTGGGGATATGTACCCTTCTGCATTTTTTATCCCTAATAGTTTGCTTTAAATTTATTCTATCAACAGTCCAACATTTCCTTGAATTAGAGAAAATTTCAGGACTAATTTATGGAATAAAAATACATTTCACAAGAGCATTAAACCTAATGAAAAACCAAGTCAGAATTAAGAAATGACTTGGTCCATATCCCTTGATCTTCGGTCCATATCCCTTGAAGTTTAAGAGATTCTGCCATGAAGAAAAGACAACCACTTTAATTTATGATGAAAAACAACACTCACAGAAACAAAAATAGAACAGGTATTTGGGAACAGAGAAACATATTACAGCAAAGAGGACAGCTCTAGAGCCTGCAGTAACTCACAATTGAATCTCCTGACAAGAGAAGAGTGATAGGTGTGCTACCCCCCACATTGTCTTCTGTTTAAGATTGCAGATTTCAAGGACAGGTATGCTAAAATGTGAAAATGACCTTAGTTGGAATTTCCCTTCAGGGAGATGCAAGAGGGGAGAAAGGTGACACAGGTTTCCAGGAAGGCTGGAAATCAGGATATATAAAGGGTGTGAAAACAAAGAAGGTTGGATTCCAATATGGAGATTGGATAGAGAGAGAGATTCAGTGGAGGAGAGATGGGAATAGGTCATCTTATCTCCCTGAAGGGAAATTCCAGTTAAGGTCATTATCACATTTTAGCATACATGTCCTTGAAATCTGCAATCTTAAACTGGAGACAATGGGGGGGGGATATGGGGGGGTGTAGCACACCCTATCAAGAGCAGATCCTGAAAGTGGAGGGAAAAACCAGAGACAAAAAACAGGGCAGCTGGTGACCAATAGAGGGCACTAAAACCCTGATACAAATACCTGGCTGTGGTACCGGGGCAAGACATCCTGTGACGCAAAACTACATCTGTCCTGGAAGTCATCAAAGATGTAGATTCTAACTTTCACCAGTGAAACACAGAGATGATAAAGCAGAATATAACAGAAAACTGGACATGCATAAAGCACTTGGAATGACTAAGTCCACAAATACTGGATGAACTGGTACAAATTAACAAATTGGTTCATCTAACCTGTATCTTATCATGATTTTGAGGGGGCAGCTGTATACAAACTTTTGGCTTCAGTGGTGATTGGAAATATACTGCCTTGTAAAGCAGTTCATTCCACTCTTCAACAACCAAAATAATTAGATTGTGACTCAGTATTGAAAAAGATGCAAGTCTTCTTGTAGTCATGTCCGCTTACCCTATTACTCCCACAGATGAAGTTTAATGATTCTTTTCACATGAGATTTTTTTTTTTTTTAAGATTTGAGAACATATGCTCCCATTTGCCCAGGATAGCCATTGTTGGTACTCATTATCCCATCACTATAATTAAGCACCCTCATTAACTCGCAAACAGTCTTGTTTTGGACAATGAATGACATGATCATCCAGTTATGAGATACCACTCTGCCTTCCAAAATGCTTTCTAAGTATTTGCCTTTAGATCAACCATTCCTAAAATGGCATAACTTCCAATGCTTTCACTATTCACTTAGCCATTAGCACTAAATGAGCTTTGGATACCTGAGATTAATAAATCAAATGCAGTAGTGTAGATATAATAGAAATCAGCTGCAATATTCAAAATCCAAATTTGTTCTTCTGATCATATAATAAGATTTTATTTAGCATTTTCAGAAATCAAGTCACTCTGTTTATGATAAGTCCAAATTTCTTTTAAGTCATATCCCTTTGTGTTTATTTCCACTAGGTAATACTATACAGCAATATTTTAGATCCAGGCACCAGGCCTTACATTGTTGCACCAGATTTCATTTAGTTCAATACTTCACTAAGTTTTAATACACTGTGATACTAATTCTTTCACAAACCTTCTTTTCCTCTACTTTTTACTACCTGACTACTCTGATAAACATTTCCTCTAAGATATTAATAAAGGAATTTTTAACTTAACTTGAAACACATACAGGCCTGCTTCTCTCTCTATGAAGCAGGCTCCAAACAACTGTTACAACATTAGCAATTGCCTTTACCTTTAACCTTGAAGTAGCCTAGGAAGCTACTTCTCTCCCTAGGAAGCAGGCTACACATTGTTCATTAGCATTTTCACTGATCACCTTTACCATCGATAAGCAAAAGTCAGCCAGCTGCTCTCTGTTTTCAGCTCCAAAAAAACTGCAGAAGAAAAACACTTAGAAAACACTAACTTTAAACTCTCGTGGGTTCTTTCCACCAACCTCAGCCTTCTCAACCAAAATACCAAACCAATGCAAGACTATCAGTACAGACTAATTTATTTCTCACAAAGTGACTTTCTAATTACTAAAAAAGAAAACATGTAAGACTCAGATTACTTTAACATTGTCCAAAACCTTTATAAGCATTGTCCAAAGTCCTTTCCCCAGATTGCCCCAAAATCCTCAGTCTCTCAGTCCTGATCATCTCACCAATGTCCAGTCAGAGTCCATCTCCAGACGCTTGAAGGCATGTTCCTTTGGCTGCTCCTTTGACTTGCTCCTCCTTGACTTCCACGCTGTGCTCTCCTTGTCTTCCAGGTAGCAGGAACTCCATGGTGCCGAACCAGCCAAGTTCACTTTCTTTTCAGGCCTTACTTTTGCGTGGCCTCTTTCAGACACAAGTCAAACTCAGCAAAACAAACTCCAACATGGAGTTCAAATCTGCAGACTCCTTAACAGGATTCAGCATACATGCTGCCAGCCTGGGCCAGCCAAAGGCTACAGGCCCCCAGGCCTGGCCATGTCCACATGGCTCACATCTTTGTAAGATGGCCAATTCCCATCTCTCTTCCATTGAACCTCTCTCTCTATCCTATCTGATCTCCATATTGCCTCTGAATCAGAATCCCATATTCGAATCCCTCTCTTTGTTTGCACACCCTTTATATACCCTGATTGCCCACCTTCCAGGAAACCTGTTTCACCTTGACCATTTCACTTCTTTCTTTCCCCTGCTGAGAATGACTAAGGTTATTCTCACATTTTAGCATCTGTCCTTGAAATCTGCAATCTTAAAGCAGGAGACAATAGTGGGGATGGGGTAGCACACCCTATCAAGCTTAATAACCTGATATACTCATTTGTAGGTAGCTGAAGCAACAATGAGGACTGGCCCACTTCTTTCAGTGGGTCCTGCTAGGTTGTCCTCAGCAGAAACTGCAATATTGACACTCCAACCAGCAGAGCAGAAAGGCTGAAAAATTAGATTTAAATTTTGAAATCTAAATTAGATTTCTAAACTTTGTAATCAAAGTTTCATGTTTTATATTAGAAAAAGTATACTGTCACAGTGAGTTTTAAACTAACCATTGAGGGACAAACCATTGCCATCATATTTTTCAGATATTATGGTAGTCTCCTTAAAAATGAAATGTTTAGGGAATGGAGACCTTTACCTTTATTGTCAATGTACCAAAAATGAAATAACATAATGACAAATCAGATCAGGAAAAACATTGCATCAATTTTTCACTCATATTTTCTATTTAATATGTGTTCTCAAATAAAAATCATCACCAGTAGCTCCCAGTTCCATTTCTTACCCTTCTACTTGCTAATTCTCCCATTTTCTTTTGTAAATCAAGGATACCTAAAAGTATAGTTGAGTGAGCATTTGGAAGCTTGGGATTCTCAGTCCAGGATCCTGATTCTTCTTGTTTGTATACAAATTGGAAACTTGAGGCCAGTCATTTATTGCCAAACATCTGGGTCTAAATCTTAGAACTTGATGGGTCTGATGCCCTTCCTATTTGTTGCAGTGATACTAGTGCTAAATGAGTTCAAAATTTAAAACTTATCTTCATCTCCATCCTGACATAGATGCCACACCCAATTCTTTCTGCAAATGTGGTAAATTCCAAGTCACGATGATTTACTATTTGTGATTTCTTTTGATTCTATTGCCACTATATTCATCCTATTTTTTTATTGCAATAAATTCCTAAAAACGAGTGTGTGTGCATATATTTCCCTTTGGATTATCTGTGTATTTCAATTACGTTTTGTCATAGTGATTTCTCAGAACAATAAGTAGTTAGGAGTTTATGCAGATGATTTTATGAAAGCATGGGTCATTTCTATAGAGCAAAAATCTATATGATGTTGATTAATAAACATTTTAAATAGAAATTATGCTTATATATTATTGAAAATGTCTTATGTTATCAATAACCGCTAAATTTATGAAATTAATAAAATGAAAGCTAATGTAAAAAAAAGCATTCCAAATGCATGCTTCAGAAGTATAAAAATTGATTTATTTTTGGTGCCTCAGGAGGGAAAAAACAATATAATATCATGAAGAAATTCACCTCAGAGAAGAAAGTCAGTGGGAAAGAAATGAAAGTCAGATTAGTTTATATATGAAAACAGCTGGAAGGTCCTAGCTGACTGAATTCAGTCATTTTTGTTATTTCAAGATAGGTTTCTATGTGTTTAGGTTGCTTTTAAACTTTCTCACACATAATGACAATACCATATTCAACAAATGTTTTAATAACTAGAGTGCTTATATTGTGGTTAAATAGTAAATTATATTTGCAAAATTAACAGAGTGAAATTTATATTGACAATAAAGCTAAAATTTGTGTTTCTCTGAACTGTATTTTAATAAACATGTATTGCAGATATTAAAACTCAGTTCCTTTTTCTTTTTAAATAATAAATAAAAATAATGTAAATGCTGAACTGAGACTATATCACTGTAATTGTTCATAAAATATTATTTTTTATAAAATTGAATTGTTCAATCCCTTCTATAGTTGCAAGCTCTATGAGATTAGGGAAATAATTTTACACTTATAAGTATTCAATTTCTCTATATAACAGCACTCAAGAATATAAATTTTATTCTTCTATTTTGAAGACAATTAAAATAATATAAAGCATGTAGCATAATGCTAGGTACAATGTTTTCTTTGATATCATCACCATCATCTCCTGCATGGTTTGATTGCCATATATTCATATACCCTTATCATATATTCATATACCCATTGAGATTCTTATATATCCACAATGAAAATTAAAAAAATATATTTATAAGTATACACATATATATCTGTACGTAGGTATGTGTGTATGCATACACACACTCATAATCTGACATTAAGAACTTTTTTTAATACAAGGGATTCTTTAAAACAGTCCTTTGTAGCTGTTTGCATTTCCCTCTTAACCTAGTTTTCTTTGCTCCTTGTATGTAAAATTATATATTATTCATAATTAAATCCCCAAAAGGAGGTTAAAAATAAGAGAATAAATTGGTATTGAAAGAACATGCACTGTGTGTCAAACTGTGCTAAGTATGTTAAGATGTGAGCTTAATTTTTCATGAGATTGAGGATTTGACAAAGGCCCTTTAAATTTAGCTGTTGAGTAGGGAAAGGAATCATAAGTACAGATTATAAATTTTCTAAAATAAACCCTGAATCCTCCCCAGGACTTAGAATGACACCAGACACATAAAAGACGTTCAGTACAAATTTGTAGAAAAAAGAGATGACCTAATGAATAAAAACTGAATCTCAGATTCTTTATAAAGTTAACTTTATTATAGGATGCTTTCTCACTACTTTTGGACTTTTCTCAGGAAAAATTATTGTGCTGAATTAGAACTTTGGTTCATTTTCTACATTTTTTCAATGGCAATATTGTAGAATTATGTGGACATGCCTCTTGTCAATGAATGGAAATATTAATTTTACTGATAGCATCACGGTAATGTCCCTACTTATTCATGATAAGCTGGTGGTTATATGAACTTCATTCTGTCCATATTTTTACTTAAGATTACTGAAGTTTTTGTTTCTGTATTTGTTTTTGTATTATCCGTAGATTCTACTTTCAGACCCAATACTAGCTAACCCCAGTAGAGATTTATGAGTACCATTTCCACCATAGGTCTGCTCTGAACAAACCCACCACATGTTCATGGCTGCTGTGCCAAAATGAGATGCACAAAGCTTCAAGCCAGTTTTAGTATAAATTTGTAAATGTCCTGCGGTTTTCATCATTTTTTTCAATTCAATAAGCCATACTACCTTCCAAGATAGCAAACTGGATTACCATAAGATAATGGCCAAATGTTAGCAAATGTAACTATTTTGAGAATTAACTTTCAAGTTTTACTATAATCTAAAAAAAAATTAAATGATATTCTTCCCTTGAGCTAATCCCCTTATATGTTAGGAAGAGTTGAATTCTATATAACACCTTTGAAACCAATGGACAATAAATTTAATTAAAATTAGAGACAATGTATATTCAGTAACAGCTAGACAGAAAAGGAACTGATTTTTTAATATGCTGAAATTAATGTACATATATACATATATGTATGATATAATTAGAATTGAATGCTTATTGACAAAGTAGTAATTTTCTGGGTGATAAATCTCAATGACCTTCAAAGAACTTCAAACCAAATTAAATATTTTTTCTTTCACTAATCTAATGGTTTTTAGTTCCCTAAGTCCCAAGGCTTCAGAACTGTGAATGATAGGTGTTTATTATATAAGGCACTCTCCCTGTGGTACTTTGTCTTAGCAGTCTGAGTGGACTAAGATATTGGCTGATTCCGTTGTACAATGACCACCTGTCCTCTCAGTCTCAGACTACTACAACAGCAGTGTGGTGACAAGGATCTTCATTGAGATTTGAGACAATAAGCTCACAGATTCAAGGTGCCAAGGACCAACAGGATGCAGATGTTCTACTGCAGAGTAGAACAAATCACAAGACACTGCACAGGGATAGCTCACTGACTAACATGCTAACTGCTCTAGATTTTGTGTGCATTGGACCAGGCTTGGACCATAATGGGGCTCACAGTTATAGATATGGTAGATAAAATTGAGGCACAAAATTACATTTGATTATTTTTGTATAATTATGTCCCAAATATTGCCTGAGTTATACATATATGTGTGTGTATGGTATTTATCTGAATTTCAAAAGTAATTGGGTGTCCTATTTATGTGGTAAACCTGGAAACCCTGTATCAGTGAATGTCTATTTAAACTTGAAAAAAATTGTTAATCTAAAGCTGGGTTGACCTGTTTCCTATATTTAACATTTATTTGATGTTTTGTTTTTCCTATTTTAAAAATGCTCTTGTTCCATCCTTTCTATCTATATGCAAAACATATGTGCTTCATTTTTTCTACCTATGACTAATATGTTTCACAAGCTACTAACCTAATTATTATCTGTATTTATCACTTCTCCTGAGTTTTATCCACCCTGCTGTACTTCTTCCCTACTAGAATGGAATGATATACTTTCAAAGAAGACTGCAAGCACATTGCATTAAGCTTTACCAAATGTCACCACTGCTTGGTTTAACTATAAAAAATTCAGAACAGAGTACACACCTTTTAGTGGAAAAAGTTTTCTACCTCATTCTCATTCAGATGTTCAGCTGAAGTTTCCCACCAGAATTGAATTTGCTATATCCACATTTTGGAACAATACCTATACAAAAGTAAGTGTAGTCTTCCCTTCATGGAGGAAGACAGTGCTTTTTATGCATAATTATGAAGCTGATAAACATTAGGATTGACACAAAGTAAGAATTTAAGCAGCTTATAGTGATATTCTCATACAACTTAGAGTCATTGTAAAGATAATTGCCAAGAATATCTCTAAAATGGGTTTAGAAAAAAACAACACTGAAAGAATAAGGATACTCTTCACCAATGAAGGCTTATTTTTAATTTTCATGTTGGAATGCCTGTTTAAAGATAGTCCCATTTTCTGATAATAACATATCAAAGTTTCTAATTTTTTTTGTTTGTTTTCTTTTTTTTTTTGAGACTAGATCTAGCTATATTGACCGGGGTAGTCCTTATTCCACGGACTCAAACTATCTCCAAACTCACTCAGCCTCCCAGGTTGCTAGGATTACTGGCACCTGCCACCTCTCCCAGTTGCTTTTTTGAGACCAGGTCTCGCTATATTGCTTAGGGTAGTCTCAAACCTGCAATTTCAACCTATCCCTGGCTTTTTGCCTCCCAGGGCTTGGATTATAGGCATGTGACACAATGCCCAGTTGATTTTGTTTTCATGTTGGACTAATTTTAATTTCATTGTCTTAGACACCTGAACTTAAGTTGTGCTTATCTATAGATTTGGGGGTGTCCTATTTCACTTGTAATACTCTCTTAAAGAAAACTCTAATTAGAGCAAAACTTAGTGAAACTAGAAATTTGAACTACGATGAGGTAATGAAAAAAGATGACACATGCAGGTAAAACTGACAGATGTTTCATAATTAAGGGAGAAGACAGGTGTAGTCATCTTTAGTTTCCAAGATATTTTACATTTTTCTAAACTTGACTACTTGAGACATAAGCTAGGATCCAAATGATATCATTAAAATTCAGTCAGCATGTCAGCTAGAATTTTACCTTGTGTTTAACTCAAATCACTGGTGAAATTTTTGAAAACCATTTTTGCATAATTCTCCAGTGTACATTGCTGGTCTCCAAGTTGCATCTTTCTGTCTTCCACTTCCAAATCACTGTTGAAAACAAAACAAGAAAAGAAATGAAAGAAGCATGAATATTTGATTAAGAACTAAGTGATTATCATGTAATAGTATTCAACATATTTTTCACAATTACTCATTCAATTTCATAATTGGGATAATCAATATAAATAGAGGAGGCTAATAATATAAGTATGAGGAACATAATATGAACATAAGCTGACTTTGAAAAAAATAAAACATTATCTGTAGTTCCTGAAAATACATCATAGTAATTTTGCTCATTTCAGAAACACCTAGTTGATTACAAAAAGGCCAGATTAGTTAGTCTCTCTGGCTGACAACCCTTGTCAACGACTCACAAATATCTTGCACAGATGGTCTTGTTATTAGTCCATTGAGAACTGTATGAATCATTTATCCTATTACAGGTAACCCATCACTTGGATTGAGGAAAAGAGTGATAAAATAATGTGTTTTGTGGCAGGAAATCATGCCTTTCTTAAACAGGACCCAAATAATTTCACTACTTAAGCACATCTGTTATAATGCTGGAAAATAATGATGTAAGAACCTCAGCAAACACTAGTAATAAAGCTCTGGAGGGATATAGTTTTGTGTCCATTATGCACACATGTATGTATGTACAGTTATGTACAGGAAAGAGAGACCAGAATGGTAGACTTCAATGACAGAGACCTAAGCCAGCCACATTTTCAAATAAGCATTGTGTTCAGAATGTAGGTTTTTGTAATAAAATAGAGTTGAAATGACTGACCTCAAGATAATTTATGAGAGAATAGAATTATTATTGTGTCAGTAATTTACCATAGAAAATCACATCTTCAGATAACATGAGTTTGTTATCCAATAAAAAGCTCTTTAAAGCTAAGAGATGAGTGCTTTGAGTCTATAAGTGAGACTTTTTTTTAATGATATTTAAGTTTCTTTGAAGTTAGGCTCAAATAAAAGCTGTGTAAAATGAACATAACACTTCAAGAATAGTTGCAGAGAGTTATTTTAACTTTAAGCTGTCTGCACTTCAGTGATAATCCCTTGTTAAGCAATTGATAGTATTTTAAGTGAAGCTATTATCACTAGAAACCTCACAGATGAATATAAACAGGGTATTACCCCTGAAGATTGCTTTTTAAAAACCTGTCAAATGTTCTCTTTATTTCCATTATCTTGACTGAGTTATCCCAGCACTGAGCAATTTGTGTATCATGTATGTTCGTTTCCTAAGTTCAAAAAAGGTAATAATTTTCCAATTTCAGCACTGTCGAAGAGGTATACTTAACATGTCAGGTGTTAGGTAACTTGATGAACATTACCAACTCTGGCTCATAATTATCAGAAAGTGATCATGGAATTATTGAGTCTAAGAGTTGGAAAATGATCCATCTGGATCATTGAAATTAGTAAAACAATGTATGCAAATAAAATCTGAGGCAGTAATCCAATACTGAAGTAGAGATATGCTTTTTGGTCACTGAATTAATCTCACTGATTTTTGTCCCCAAAGGGATGGCAAAGCATATGTATTTCTTCCAGGTCTTAAAAATTGGTGTTTTATGTTTCAGCTTCATTGAGTATCATATTTATAATATATATATATATTTTTTTACAAAGGAGAGTGAGGTTTATTCTCCTGATTTTAATGGTTTTGAGTTGGACCCCTGTTGCTGTTTGCATCTATAATTATAACTCTATATGTGGAATAATTTTTCACCATGTGGCTATTGGTTTATCTATTCAAATAACAAGGTGTATTAGGTTTGTTTCCAGATTTGGATATTATGAATAAATATTATAAAAATTTACAAGTAAGCTTATTGGTGGGCCAGCATTATCTTTTGGGGTTAAATATCTAAGGAAAATTTCTGAGTCATATGACTAAAGTATATATAATTTTATAAAGAACTACAAGCTTTTCTAAATTGGTTAATTGTACAACTTTACAAATATGATAATATATATGGGCTCTAGTTGCTCCAAATTCTAACAAGCAGTTGTCATTTCAGTCTTTATTTCTGATGTTAAATTCTCTAATGGTATTTAAGTCATTGCATTGAAATTAAAATTCCCAGATGAATCATGCTATCAACAACCTTGGCACAGCTTTCACTTTTGTTAAGTGTCTCTCGAATAGTTTAGCCAATTTTTAAAAACCAGTCATGTGTTTAAGTTAGTTCTACATGTTCTTTTTATATACTAAATGAAAGTATTTTGACATATATATTGTGAATATTTTCTCTCACACTATGACTTGTTTTTATATTCATTTGATATTTATGTAATGCTGTGTTTACAAGAGTAGAAGATTTTTATTCTGATGAATTTCAACTTATCAGCTTTTTGTTTATGTTTTCTCCCACTAGTTACATATTTCAGCTTTTATATTTACACCTATTTTCTACTTTGTGTTACTTTTTCTTTATAGTAAGAGTTAATTTTCATATTTTTCCACATGAATATATAATTAGTAAGCCCTATTTCTTTAAAAGAATATATCATTCCTCCCAGTGATTTATGATAATGTTATGGTTTAAATGCAATTGACATGACTGAAGGAGCAACAAAATGTTGCAGAAACGACAGAGATGAGACCCACCAAGAAAAAAGAAACAATCATACAGGCCAAGAGTGCTTAAGTTGGCCTAGGAAGGCAAAAGCAGTACAGTAAAGATAAACAGCATGCTCTACCAAGTCACGGGAAATCGCACCCTCACAAAGGATGAGGAAATGGATCCGAAAAAAAAAAAAAAAAAAAAAAAAAAAAAAAAAAAAAAAAAAAAAAAAAAAAAAAAAAAAAAAGACTAAAAGGCTAAATAAACATGGACAAACAACAAAAAAAGGATGTGGTGTGGTGGGGTATTCCCATGGAGATCAGCGATTATACAATCATGTACTGTAAAAAATCAAAAAATAAAATTAATAAAGAAAAAAATTAAAAAAATAAACGCATTGAACATAGAGTTTCTATATTATATCTAGTCCCATATAAATATA
>PVHY01012946.1:0-42797 GCA_004024945.1 Uropsilus gracilis | reverse complement strand
CTCCCTCTCCCACCATATCCTACTTTCCATGTAAGTGCCAGAAACTAATTGGCGTGACTCTAAAGATTTTAACTAATTTAGTGTTTTTAGCTATCTGATACAGTAGGGAGTTCTCATTTGAGAGAACTTTTTGCGGTTTTCTGGCCAATGTGATATCCCATTTCTCTCTTGTAATTATTTTGCAAAAAACTGATTGGTTTTAAAAAAAGTTGAAAATGAGACCAAGGACCTTTTGTATAATTATTTACATTAATTAAGTTTCTAAAACTAATGAGATAATATGTTATCTTCTATTAATATAAGGACTTTATTAAGAGAAAACTATTGTTACAGGGATATAGTTTGCTTTATATTGATTAAATAGTGCTGCTGTAAATGTATTTGTACTTCGAGTACTTACCTTTGCAGTTCTTTTGGATGCATCTCTAGGAATTTATGATAAATTCTAAATTTAACTTTTTGAGGAAGCACTGATTTTCCTATAGCAGCTGAACTATTTTATATTCCTACCAACAATGTGTATAGATTGCAATTTCTCAACATCTTCATCAATAGTGGGTTTTTTTGTTGGTATTGTAAATGGTATAGTGTTACTTCATTTTCTGTGGGGTGTGTGTGTGTGTGTTGTGTAATTACATTAACTTTTCCCATGTAAACCTTTATCTTAAATTCACTTGGTAATTCTGACGGTTTATGTGTTTATTGAATTTTCTGTGTACATACAAGTTTCTGATTTCCAAATACTATCTTCTTCTTTGTCCCTTTTTTGTAGTTATTTTATAGACACAGTAGACTAGTGAATGGCTTGGAAAATATTGGTATTTAAATTCTTTCTATATTTTTCATTATAGTTTCTTCTATGGTTCTGTTGCTTTTTATTTTGGTCTTTTTACTTTTTTTGGTAGTTCTTAAATATCTGGTGATCCTTGGTTATTTATTCATAAATATGAAGTACTAAAGATGTTTGATTTGGGTCACTGATAGTGATGTCCTCTCAGTTTCTTGAGGTTTTTTTTTTTTTTAGTTTTTCTCCAAATAACATTACTGATTGAAAACTCTACATGAATTTAAGAGCCAGAAGCAGCCAGGGACCTAATGTTTATTATGAACCTCAAGTACTATGAACACATTTTTCTTGTAGCTGTTTTTTTTTTCCCCCCTTTCTCCCTATCCCACACCTCCATTTTTGGATATTTGGAGCAACCCCAGGCTCAGGCCATCTTCTCTTTTGTCCCTAGCACCCATGCTGGATGCTCTTCTTGAGCAGAACTGGATACTATGCCTGGGAACCAAAGTTTATACAGGAAGTAAGACTCATGAGTAGCTCTGCTGTTTTGTGAGCTGTCTTTTAATTGCCCTGATTTTCTTATGCTTTAATCCTGCTTCCTGACCCTGAGCCTGGCTTTTTTCTGTTTAGGGGGTTGGGACAACTCTTGCCTCCTTATTGTCCTTTCCTGTGCTTGTTTTGCTTGAGTTGTTTTTCTTTCTGCTATGATTTTTCTGTCAACTTATTCTCATCTATTTATTCTAAAAATTTTGTCCTCTTTCCTTTCTTTCTCTTTCTTATGAGGCTATTTCTTTTTAATTGCTATGAATTTTCTTTTTGTATAAATATGAAAAATTATGAAAAAATTTCACATAGAATATATGTAAGTATTCCTCTACTTTAAACATAAATACATTGAAAACTCCTTATTCTATTTTCAGATTGTATTGTATTTCTTCTCATGTATCCATTAATATTACCATGTGTGCTTTTCTAGACAATAAAGAGCATTGTTTTGAATGTGTTTGAGCTTTGAATAGTGATATACTGCGTGGATCTTTCTGCATCTTGTTTTTTTCCACTCATCCTGGTTCTTTTGTTTATTGTCTTAGTATAATACTATTTTTCCTGCTGTTTCAGTGTATTTTGGGTAGGAAGGGTAAATCAGCCCATGTATTAGTACTTTTTTAAAAGAGAGGTTTAAGCCCCTGTTGAATGTATTGTCACTATAGACATCTAGAAGAAAGGGCTTGGTGTTACCTCTTCTTGTTTCAATTGGTAATGTAGGTCAATATGATACCTAGCTGTTTTAGACAAGGTAGGCATTTGAGTCTTGGTGCTGACCTCTCTTTCCTGTTATAAATCCCTTTGGAGACACAGAAACCCTTTTCTTTCATGTTTAGGGTTTCACTGAATTTTAAATGAAGATTTGAGTTCTTAATTGCTAGGAAGGTTTTTAGAGGTCATTTAGTACAAACTGTATTAAAGAAAATCAGACACAGAGAAGGTGAGTGGTTTGTCTTGAGGCAATCCAGGGGGGAAATACAGATATTAGAAATCATTGTTGCAGCCCATTGTTCTTCCTTTCTTACTACAATGAACCAGAGGTTAGAACCATTTTTTTGTTTATTCAACTTTGATTTTCCCTGTTCTTTAATGTAATTATTTGAATGCTGAGATTTTCAGTACATAAAATCTTTGAACTGATGCTTATTTGCCGTATTTTCTTAGGATCAGAATGGTTTCAATCCCAGAATACTATGAAGGCAAGAATGTTCTCCTCACTGGAGTAACTGGTTTCCTAGGGAAGGTACTTCTGGAAAAGTTGCTGAGGTCTTGTCCTAAGGTGAATTCAGTGTATGTTTTGGTGAGACAAAAAGCTGGACAGACACCACAAGAACGAATAGAAGAAGTCATAAATAGCAAGGTAAGTGTGGAAAATCATCACTTAGAGGAGAGAAAATGTGTTTGTGTATATAATCACTGCAGTCTTCAACGGCTTAGTATATTTCTTCACTAGCCTGCAAATAATAAGAAATGCTATTGATCAGTAATAAATTGCATATAACTTCTGATTGGTAAGAGAAAAAGGCTTTTCTCTATTATAGGAAAAATTCTGTAACACATTCTAAATTACCTTTATGATAGGTTTAGAATACTTGAGGCAGGTTACTTATAATTACTACATAGTTTAAGTATCTTTATACTAATAATACTAGTTATTTTTAGCTACCTACTCCATTGGGAGACATGCTTTGATAATGTTTTAAAATTCATAAGCATTGATTGTTTCCCACAACAGTATTAGGAGGTATAGCAAGCTCTCATCTTCCCACATGACAAATAAGAACATGGTGATGGAAAGGTATAAATAGGATAGAATACAGGATAGAGAGAATACAAGAATATGTTCTTATTTTGAACTTCTTGAAAAATTTTGCTAAGAAATAAATGGGAATGAACTCGAGTAAAATTATTTCAAAATAATTTGTCCCTAGCACACATGCTGGATGTTCTTCTTGAGCCAAAGCCATTAAAAAAAAAATTCTCTAAGCTTAGTGATTTGTAATTCACTGATAGTTTAGTATAGTAATACGTAATTTTAGAGTTATTAGGTAGGTATCTGATAACTTTCAACCTTCTAGAGAAACTCTAACTTTTAGAAACAAAAACAAAATTAAAAAACTGAGTCATTCTGTATAGTGAAGGAATTCCTGACAATGTCAAAAGATAAGATCTATCATAAGTTATTAGCTCTGTGTGCTGAGCAATAGATTTGGTTCCTGTCCTCATGAGGTTTATGTTCCCTGTCCTCATGTTCAGTCATTAGCCAAGTTTATTTGAATTTATTTTTAATTTCCCAACTGTATTAAGGCTCTCCCATATCCAGGTGCTTTGTCTGCCAAAAATACCTTCTTCTAATTTATAATCTCGGGTCCTTCCTAAACTATGTTTGTTGTTTCTCCTTTGCAGTCTCATAACACCATAATATTGCCCCTTTTTATTACTTATAACAGTATAATTTATTTTTGACATTTACCATTCCTTATTTTAGTCTTTTCTCCAAACTCTTCTCCCTCTGAACCCTAGATCTTACTTTCTTTATTAATGTCCTCTAGTTTTTACAACTTCCCTTTGTAAAATTGTCTACTATGTAAATACCTAATTTTAGTCATTTTGACATAATTCCCATTTTGTTGTAAATGATTTGATGATTTCACTTTCTTTGGATAGATGCCTAAGAGTGGGATTGCTGGACTTCCAGTATTTCCAGTTTTAGTTTATTAGGATAAATCCACATTGCTTTCCAAAATGACTGCATCCGTTTTTATATCCACTAGCAATGTAATATAAAGCAGTTCCCCTTTCTTCACCTCTTCTCTAGCACTTATTTAATGTGGTGGTCTTTTTAATATGTGCCATTCTCATGGGTATGAGATGATCTTGTGATATAACTCCAGTTGTTTCAAATTGCTTTTATTTCCCTTGCCGTGGGAATTGAGTCTATGGAAACATCTTTATTAGTGGTGTTACAAAATGTATGGCCAGTGATTTTTTTCAATATATTTTATTATTGCAAATCATGTATCTATATTTTTAATTCATTTAGTATTTTTGTGCATAGAATAGACAGTAATTCTATATCATTTCTTTACTTGTTGCCTTCCATTTTTTCTAATTCCATTTATTAAAGAGGCTCTCCTTGTATGTTCCTGTATTCTTTAATATAAATTAAGTATTGACTCATACATGGATTTACTTCTGAGTTTTCAGTTTTATTTAATTCAGTTTTATCTTTTTAATGGCAATGACATCAGTTTTAGTACTGTTGCTTTGTGGTACAGTTTTGAAGTCATGTCATGTGATGGTGCCATTTCTCCTTTTCTTCTTGGCATTGTTTTTGCTGTTTCAGGCCTTTGATGATTCCACGTAAATTTTGATATTTTTTGTTCAATTTCTTTGATGAATATTGTTGGTATTTTAATGGGGATTTATCACTGTAGTCATTTCAATTATACTGATTCTCCCCATGCATAAGTATGAAATATCTTTCCATCTCCTTATTTTACTGTCTTAAATTCTTTAATTAAATATTTTATGTTTTGTCGTATAAATCCTTCACCTCCTTGATTAGGTTATCTATGAGGTATTTGATTCCTTTTGAAGCTACTGTAAATGAAATTTTTTTAATTTGTTTTTCTCCTTGGTCATTGTTTATCTGTAAAGTTTTTTTGTATATTTTGTAATCTGTCACTTTACTGTTTTTATTTTTGTTTCTAGTAGTTTTTTTGGTGGAGTGTTTAGGATATTCTATGTATCTGTAAATAGTAAAAGTTTCACTTCATTTCCAGTTAAGATTCTCTTTATATTTAGTTGTGTGATTACATTAACCAAAACCAATAATACTAAACTAAACACAAGTTAACAGTAGGCATCCTTGTCTTTTTTCTAATCTTTAAAGGGGAAGCTTTCAGTTTTTTCACCATTAAGTATTATGTTGACTCTTGGTTGTGACATATGACTTATTACATTAAGTTTCTTTTAGTTCCGTCTTGTTTAGAATGTTTAACTGTAAATAAGTTCTGAATCTTGTCTGATGCTTTCTCAGTTTTGATATTTTATACTTTTTATCTTTTATTGATAAGGTGGGTGTGTTATGTTTTATTTTAATATATTATATCCATGTTTGCATTCCTAGTACATATCTCATTTGATTATGATGTACAACTTTTATTATAATTTGTTGAATTCATTTGGCTAGTATTGAAGATTTTTGTATCAATGTTTTAGGGGTTAAGTCTATATAATTTTCTTGTGCTGTACATCTCATTTCATTATTAAGTTAATGCTGGCATAGAATGTACTAGGGAGCAGTCCCTTTTCTTGGATTTTTAGAAACGATTTGAGAAAGATGAGTACGTCCTTTCAAGGTTTGATAGAATTCTCTTGTGAAACCATTTGGTTCTGACTTTTGTTTGGAGGGATTTTTTTTTTTAATTGCTTTCTCATTTCCATGTTTGCATTCCATGCCATTTCAATCTCCATATTCCATTTTCAGTTCTAGAAATTTTTCAGTTTTTTTTTTCAAGTTTATCAGATTTATTAGTGTTTGTTTATAAAATCTTGTTACAATCCTTTATATTATGTGCTCTTTGTGGTAATTTATTCTTTCCTCCTAGTTCTACTTATTAATATTTTCTCTGTTCTTTGTTAACCTAGCTAGGGGTTTATCAGATTTGTTTATCTCCTCAAAAAAGCCAACAAGCATTGATGTCTTATATAGTTTTTTGGATGTATTTTTTTATTTCTATTCCTTATTATTTCCTTCTTTCTACTTTGGGACAGTTCCATCTTTTCAAGTTGCTGTGGGTGTAGTATTAAATTGGTTATTTGGGATTTCTTTTGGTTCTTAATGTAGACCTCTATTGTAATTGTCTTCTCTCTTAAGACTGCTTTTGCTGTGTCCTATATATTCTAGCAGTTTGTTTGCTTATTTGATTCTAGTAGCTTGTATCTGTAAACACCTGTTGAGTCTATTTAATTGAGCACTTTATTTAAAGCTACTGTTTCCTTATCTTTTTGTTGATCTGTCCTTAGTTATAAGTGGACTATTAAAATCTCCAAGTATTTTTGTGTTGTTAGTGTCCCTTTTTAGTTCTGTTAGTGTCTGTCTTATGGATCTACCCCACTCCACTATTTGCTTTGTATATATTGATAAATGTTATTTCTTCTTGTCATATTAGGCCCTTAATCATACTGTCCATCTCCATCTCTTACTATTTTTTAAAGTTTATTTGATATTAAGTACGAATGTTTCTGTTCTTTTAAAATTACCATTTGCTCTTATAGGATTATTTTTCTGTCTATAAGTCTGTGTCTGTGTCTGTCTTTGGTAGTATGATGATCTCCTGTAAACAGGAGAATATTGAACTTTGTTTTGAAATCCATTCAGTCATTCTGTATCATTTGTGAATTTAGACCATTTACACTTAGGGTGATTATTGAGATAATGATGTTCTTTGTAAGTTGTTCCTTTTGTTGTTTTTTCTTAGTTTAATGTTTTGACATCTCCCTTTTATATTTGTTGATTTTTGTTTGAATGTCCTACTGAAATTAGTAAGTGGGGAACTTGTTTGCATGGCCTTTTGTATGGTTCTTGTCTCAAAATCATTCTGATGGGCCATGTTGTTAATCTCCTCCTCTCTGTTGTATACTTTAGGTGTCTTGCTGCTACAATTGTTGCTCTGTGGGTTATAATATACCTCTATAGCATTTCTTTCATGTGTGATATGCTGTTAATACAAAGTTCTTTAGTTTTCTCTTTCAGTGATGAAAGCAAACCCTTTTTTCTGTGTTGATTGTACTTTAAACAGCTCCTATTTCCTTACTGCCTGTAAGGTTTCTGTTGCAAAGTCTTCAGACAGGCCCTGCACGGTGGTTTGTGCCTGTAAACTTCAGCCTATGAAGCGGCTGGGGCTAGGGATCATGGTTTGAGTCCCGCCTGGGGCCCGTAGCGAGATCTATTTCCAAAAAAAAAAAAAAAAAAAATAGCTGGGTGTGGTAGCGCATGCCTGTCATCCCAGCTACCTGGGAAGCTGAGGCTGGGGATTGCTTGAGTCTGTGGTACCCTGGGCAATGAGAGCCTGGGGTTCCACGGGCAAAAATAAAGAGACCTAGTCTCCAAAAAAAAAAAAAAAAAAGTCTTCAGTCTAAGTGGTTCTTTTTTAGAGATTTCCTTTTTGAATCTCAATGTTTTTAATATTCTGTCCTTGTCAGTATGTTAGTGCACAAATGAGGGACACCCCAGGACACCCAAACTTGCATGTTCTAAAGTTTTAACTATCCATGTGCACAAAAACAAGACAGGGGACTCAGAGTGTGAAAGAACTTGAATACAACTGGTATGGATAGAAGAGAAAAGAGAAGAAAGGATATCCTGAATAAAACACCCAGTTACCTTGGGTAAATTCCCAGCCAAATAGGGTTGACATGGAGAGGGGTTGCTGAGGCCTGAAGTCTTGCCACAAGTTTAAGGTACCTTTTATTGGGGGAACCATAAGAAGAGGGTGACTTAGGCCGAACAAGCCTGGGACAGAACAAACACAATCAAAGTGCAAGTCAAAGTAATGGCTACCATTGTCAGCCTCTTCACATGTCTCCTTGCATTTTTTTGATGCAAGTCCAGAACTGAGAAAGAAGCACACCTTTCTTTTTCATATATCTCTCATGAGCATGCCTGCCTCTTAGCTCTGCCCCTCATTAAGTGGGGGTGGGGAATATAATACAACCCCCCCCCCCTTTTGAAGATGCCTTTAGTAACTACTTTGTAATAGTTTTATTATGAAGTATCCTAGTGTATCTGCCTTACTTTATTTGAAACTCTTTAGGTCTCTTGAATCAAAACATTCACTTCATTTCCCAGGCTGAGATGGTTCCACAATTATTTTGTTAAATTTTCTATGCCTTTCCATTCTTCAGGAAGCCCCATGATGCAGTTGTTATATTTTCTTTAGGCTATTACAAAGCCTTTTACACTATTTTCATTCTCTTTGTGTTCTGTTTGTGGGTTCTCTGACATTGTCCTCCCTTGAGCCCACTAATTCTCTCCATTATTTTCATTTGTCTGCTCTTGAGACCTGTATTGTTATTTAATTCAGTTACAGTGTTTTTTCAATCCATTATTTCTTTTTTTTTTGAGACTAGCTCTTGCTATTTTTGCCTGTGGAACTGCAAGCTCATGTTGCCTGGGATACCACGGTCTCAAGCAGTCCCCAGTCTTAGCTTCCCAGGTAGCTAGGATTACAGGCGCATGCCACCAGGCCCAACTATTTTTTTTGAACGTTGCCCCAAGTGGGACTCGAACTGCAATCCCTGGTCCCTGCCGCAGCTTCCTAGGCTGCCGCTTACAGGCATGCGCCACCATGCCTGGCCCATTATTTCTTACAGATTTATATTTTCTTGGTTTTTATTGTTCTCGTTTTACATAATTTTTTTAAAAATTTCAAGTATTTAACTGTTACCTTGAACTCTTCTTCAGGCATATCCTGCAGTTCTAGATTGAAATTTTTCTCAGTTTCTTTTTTCATATCAGCTTTGTGACATGTTTTACTGTTTCTCGGTTTTTAGTTTTTATGGGACATAGTAAGGATAATCTTTCATACTGCTTCCTGTGTACCTGTTAAGGAGATAAGTTTCATCCCAGCTTCAGCCTCTAGGTTGTGTTTGACAGCAGCATTCGATACACTGGGAGACATAGATTGTAGTTGACCTTTAACCAGCTGTTCCCTTTGCTTCTTCAATATGGCCCCTTACCCTGAGACACTTGATCCTCTTGTTCAGATCCAGGTGCTTAAATTCTGGTTAGAGAAAGCTTTCAGTTGTTTTGAATATCATAACCTCAGGCTGCATATAATAGCCTCTTCTGTGAGGGGAAAATGGTTCTCAGACTTATAGCTCTCCTCACTGATTAGGGTTCAGCTCTTCTGTATTGGAAACCTCAGGCTCAGACCATTAATCAGCACTGCATCTTGGCTAATAGCATTCTCCAACAGTGAACTCTCTGTCTTTGATGCCATCTCCATATAACCCCTTATCTAGGACTGTACCAGGTCGCCATAACCCTGAATGTGGATATGTACCCCTGCCTCAGCAACTGTTGGAGGCTGTCTGTAGTAGCTGCCTCTCCCTCTCATAAGTTGTATTGCCCCAGTGTTGCTGCAGTTCAGTTACAGTTTTTCCTACTCGCTTTATTGGTTTACCACTGATGTATGCTGTAGTTCTCCATTTATCTTCCAGGGGCTGTTGACTTTGTTTTACCAGAATTTAGTTGTGAACATATAGAGGAGACAAGCCCAGTGGCTTCACTCTGCAGCCATCTTGCCTGATGATATAGCACTATTTTAATTTTCTATTGTCTAGATTTTCATTTTTCTTAGCTCCCTCAGGTGCTTGGCTCATCCGAAATGCTTAGTTAATATTTCATTAATATAAGAACACTTTAGTGTGAAAGTCACTAGTAAACAGTGGAAGACTGTTACATACTAAAAGTCATCAAGATGAACTTGAGCTCAGTATATGTTCTGCCCAAAAAGGGCTTTAAATGAGGTGGAGAGTAAAAGTTTAATAGAGCAGTGATCTATAGGTATCATCAGTGTTCCTCTATAAAATATGGGATAAAAACTTAAATTTGACTCACAGTGGACTGTGTCTTTATATTATGATCATCTTATGATCAGATTTTTAAACATTCTTCGTGATATGCTTAAGAAATATTGACTTTTCAGGTTAGAATCTTTGTTTTTTTGTGATATTTCTCAAGTTTTTCCGGTTTCTAATATGAATCTTTGCCTACTAATATTTTTTCCTTTAATATGTTTACTTTCTCCCCCATTTAAAATTATTTGTAAAAAAGTCTTTTAGTCATATGTGAATCATGGTATTTTACTGAAAATAAGGAAATAAAACCAAAATAAAACAAATTGATACATTAAGATCTGGATTTTAGAAATGTGAATGATGTTTTTAACATTGTCTGATGTATGTACTATCTAAGTCCATTCTGAGGGATATTATAGTCTAAATCATACATTCATGGACAGTTCGTATTTAATTCTGCACACTACTGGTTCTCTTTGTCCTTAACAGGTTACTTCATCTCTCAGATTCCTGATCTGTAAAATGGGGGATAATAAGGTGGGCTCATAAAATAGAGGGTTTTCTATGTGAAATGATAACAAGAACAGCAACTTTAAAGTGAGCTTTAATGTGGGAAAAGGGTGGTAATGAGTTTTAGAATGTTGAAAAGTAGTGTCCTAATGTATTTTTCCCTTTCTCATAGCTCTTTGACAGATTGAGAGATGAAAATCCACATTTTAGGGAGAAAATTGTAGCAATTAACAGTGAACTCACACAACCTAAACTGGCACTTAGTGAAGAAGATAAAGAAGTCATCATAGATTCTACCAATATTATATTCCACTGTGCAGCTACAGTAAGGTTTAATGAATCTTTAAGGTAAGTAAAGGCAGGTTCATTTTATACTTGAGGAAGATGAAAATTAGAAGATCTAATTTTAATTGTGCCTTAGTCAAGTTGTTCTGAAAGTGATTTGAAACTGTTCACCCTGTGTTAATTATAGCTTTTAGTGCCCTAAAGGGTCCTTCAGAATTTTCTTCTTCTTATAAGTTTAAAAACATTAGCTAGTGTTTGTTTATTAATAGAAGTTACCGTGAATTTAAATACGGGACAAAGAGGCAAGCATTGACATGTATGGATTGAAGAAAAAGACATTTACCTTCAGTAGGAGTGTTAGTCTTAAAAACTAATAGTGTATGTTTTCCCTTCCCTTTGTGTTTTCAGAAGACCTTACCTTAACTTTACTTTTCTAGCCCACATACATACATCTAAAAATTATTTTAAGTTATGCTTAGGTATTGGCAGAGTAAAGCAAAACTGGCTTACCATTTTAAGACATACTTTCTTTTTGTTTTAAAATTTGATAGCAATGAGTACATTTGACATAAATTCAGTTTGAAAAATAATTTGAATTTCCCGAGATGCCCTTTTCAAGAAAAAAGTAACATTAAAAACTTACACTGAGAAAAAAATTCTAACACATATGAATTTCAAATAATGGTGCATTCAGAACATTCTTTCCCAAGGTATGTTAAAAAATGCAGCTTTGTAATAATCTAATTGTATGATCTTATACTAATTAAGGTGGTATGAGCTTTTTCAGATCTAACAATTGCTTAATGAATTTTTTCTTAAAATGTTTTCAAATTAAATACTATAATAAAGGGTTTGAGATTATCCCCCATAATATCTTTACTGTAGAAGTATAAATCTTACAACATTAAATATAGGACAATCTAGCACCATAGCATTACAGTGTGTTTTACCTGTATTTTAGGTGAGGAGGGCACTATATAGTTTTGGTAATTGTGCTTTATCATTTTCAGAGTTTCCTCATTCATTGTTTTAGTCTATGTTGACATTATCCACTGTGACATAGGCAGGTTCATTTTATACTTGAGGAAGATGAAGTAATGTGAAAGGGCATTGGCTTTAAAATTACATACCCTATTACTAATGTTGTTTATTTTTTACTGATGATCATTTATTTACTTTTTAGTTTTTTCTATGTGACCATTATGTGTTTTTAATTCAAAAGTGGCAAAAGAATCTTATTCGAACTGTGGTATAATCTAGTTTTCATTAAAAAATATATTTACATGTACACTTTTTGATATTTGCCAGCTAGTATCTTTGGATAGTGTAATTACAGCTAACTTTAATTTTTTAGGTATGTAGTTTTTGGTTTTTTAAAGTTTTAGCATGAGTCATCAGTCAGTTGACTTATTTCCCTCCCTTGGAAATTGTGTTTATCCCCTCCCCCATGTTCCTAGCATTTTCATTACTTTTCTCATATCCAAAAAAAAAGGTTCACACAGACTTATGAAACTTTTCAAGAAAAAAATAGATACAGGTAGTGGATAATTGTGGTATAATTGTCATTAGATTAAAGGGGAAATTAGGTGTTTTTAAAGTGGAAATTAATTTTCAAACAGGCAACATTAATTAGAATGAAACTCATCAAAGTAACCTTTATGGGAATCTGAGAACTAAGTACTGTGCTTTCTGGGAACCATCTTTTTCTGTTCCCCTCAGGGTAAGCTAGATTACCACTAATGAAAGGGAAATCTGTTCATTAATATTCTTTCTTCTTTGCTAGAGATACCATAGTGGCAGGGTAGACAGGTGAATAAGAAAATTTATTGTTCTTCTTTTTCTTGTCAAGTCATGTTTATTACTTGCCCCAGGCAAGGCACAAGAGTGTTTTCTCTCTGAAGTTATTCCTCATTTTCAGTGACCCAGAATCTCTGTCACCATCCTTAGGAACCTGTAACAGAATATCCTTTGTGTATTTCTCCCAAAACATCACTCTGTACCCCACCTTCTTTGTTTTGCAAATGCAAAAGAAAATAGCACCACTGCCTTTCAGTCTAGAGGACAGTAACTTCTCTGTGAAATGCCTTATTTGTTGAGTTTTCATTTGGACAGATTTTGCTCATTAGTTGAGCTAAATAGAGGAAAACACAATGAACTCATGATTATAAGATCAACCAATTAGTTTATTGAAAAAATTTTTTTTCTAATAAGTTATCATAGACTAAAGTACTGTTAAATTAAAAAAAAATAAGGCATTGAAAATTTTTTTTCAAGAGTTTTTTTCTTGTTCTTAGTGACCCAGATGTGTTGTCCAGTCCTCAGGTACCTGTAATAGAATAGTTTCTGTATACCTCTTCCAAGACACTACCTTTCCTACCCCCATTGTTTTGCAGTGTGATAGATGTCAAAGCACTGCTTTGCAGTAAAGTAAACCAGATGCTATCTGTAACATATCCCTACCTTTTAAAAGAATTGTTGGATTTCTGTCTTCTTAAATAAATACTAAAAATGTGAGAATTTTGGAAAGTACACAGAATTTTTTTTTAATTTCCTTGTGGTCCTGATTTTACTTACAGAAACAATTCTGTAATTGTACCTTTATGATTTTTGTTATGTGAAGATATTCTGTTATGTTGAGACACCATCATTTGTGCAATACTCAGTATAGCATATTTGGGAAATTTTTATTTCTTTCTATTTGAGAAATTAAAGTTAGAAACATGTTTTTTCTCTGAGTTAATTTCAGTAGGTAAACTGGACTAATACTTAAATCATTTCTGTAATTCCTAGTACTTTGCCCTAGTGTCTTTTAGATTATTTTCATCAGTTCATGATATGACCAAGTGTATTACTTTACCTATTTTATCACAGCATTACTGATAGACTGAGTATTTCCACTTTTCCCCTTCACATAACAAGCTGTTGGACAAAGTTAATAGAAAGCAAAAACTACCCGCTATCTTACTACCTTAATATTCATTTACTATTCACTGAATGCCTGTAGTTTCAGGATTATGTTAGGAATACTATTAAATATACTTGCAAGCTACATTTTATTTCATTTAATTTTATAATTGTCCTATATTATTATTATAATAGTTCATTATTATTATTATTATTATTTTTATTATTATAAAGTTTATTCCGGTTGACAGTTTAGGCCATAGACATGTACATGAAAATTCCATAAAAGGGATGAGTATGTGGGGGGTTAGGAGGGGTGGAGATGGGAGGGAGTGGTCAGGGAGGGAAGGTGGTGGGTGGTCCCCAGGGAATACAAAGATGTGAAACACATATATTAAAAAAAAAAAAATTAAGAAAAAAAAGGAATCAGTACAATTTCTACGCTGGGGAGAAGCAGCTATCCTGCCTGCCTGACACTATGCAGGCATTTCTTTCTCCATTCCCTAGTAGCCCTGTCCTTTTTTTCCCTCTTTTTTAAAAATTTAATTTAAAATTTTTAAAATTTGCATATATATGTATGTGTATATTTATATTACATTATTCCATTATTGTGTACCCCGGGGCTTTCCCACTTCACTAACATTTGTTAACCATCCCATCTTTTGTGCTCTTCACCTCCTCTGCCTTCTTCCTCCTCCTCCTCTCTTGCTCCATGGTTCAGTCCCATTGGTTGTTTTCATTCTTTCTTATTCATTTGTTTGTTTTTCCCTATATCCATCATATAAGTGAGACCATCCTGTATTTCTCTTTTTCTTTTTGACTTATTTCTGCTAATATGAGTCTTTCTAGTTCCATCCAGGTTGCTTGTAAATGACATGTGTTTGTCCTCCTTGATTGATGCGTAGTATTCCATCATGTATATGTACCACATTGTTTTTTTTTAGCCAATCGTCTGTTCTGGGGTGTTTGGTTTGTTTCCAAATCTTGGCAATTGTAAACAGAGCTGCAATGAACATGCGCGTACAGGTGTCCTTTTGAATTAATGTCCTCTGGGTAGATGTTTTCATGTCCTCTGGGTAGATTCCCAGTAGTGGGATTGCTGGGTCATATGGTAAGTCCACTTTCAATTGTTTGAGGGTCCTCCACTCAGTCTTCCATAATGGCTGGACCAGTTTGCACTCCCACCAGCAGTGTAAGAGAGTTCCTTTTTTTCCACATCCTCACCAACACTTGTTGTCTGTTTTATTTATATGGGCCATTCTTACTGGTGTAAGATGGTATCTCAGTGTGGTTTTAATTTGCATTTCCCTGATTATTAGTGATGTGGAGCATTTTTTCATATGCCTATTAGCCATTTGTATCTCCTCTTTTGTGAAGTGTCTTTTTGAAGACACTTTGTGAAGTTCTCCCCATTTTTTGACTGGGATTTTTGCTTTGTTTTTGTTGAACCGTAGGAGCTCTTTGTGGATCTTTGTTATCAGACCCTTGTCACTTGTCTGGAGGGCAAAAATTTTCTCCCAGTCGGTTGGGTTTCTTTTTGTTTTGTTTATTGTCTTTTTTGCTGAACAGAAATTTTTTAGTTTGATATAGTCCCAGCTGTTTATGTTTTCCCTCATTTTTTTTCCAGCCATAGTTGTTTCCCCAAATGGACTTCTGAGGTGGAATTCATGATGGGTTTTGCCCAGGTTTTCTTCTATGTATTTTATGATTGCAGGTCTCATTTCCAGGTCCTTTATCCATTTTGAGTTAATTTTTGTACAGGGTGGGAGGGTGTTGTCCTGGTTCATTTTTTTACAATTTTTGATCCAGTTTTCCCAGCACCATTTACTGAAGAGGCTCTCCTTGTTCCAGGGTATGTTTTTGCCCCTTTGCCAAAGATTAGTTGACTGTATATGTGTAGTTTTATTTCTGGGTATTCGATTCTGATGCATTGGTCTGTTTGTCTGTTTTTGTACCAGTACCATGCTGTTTTAAGTATTATGGCTTTATAGTATAGTTTGAAGTCTGGAATAGTAATACCTCCTTTTTCTCTTCTGTTTGTCAAAAGGGTTTTGGCTATTCGGGGTCTTTTGTTCCATATGAATTTCAGTAATTTTTGTTCTATCTCTAAAACATGTCATTGGGATCTGTATTGGAATTGCATTTTATCTGTAGATTGCCTTTGGTAGTACAGCCATTTTGATAATATTGATTCTTTTGATCCATGAACAGGGAATGTCTTTCCATTTTTTAGCATCATCTTCTATTTCTTTTAAGAATGTTTTTTTTAGCTGGGCATGGTGGCTCATGCCTGTGAGCTTCAGCCTATGGAGCTTACATATCCCGTGGCTAGGGATTGGGATTCAAGTCCCGCCTGGGGCCTGTAGCGAGACCTAGTTCCATGCTGGGCATGGTGGCGTGCACCTGTATCCCAGCTACCTGGGAAGCTGAGCCTGGGGGTTGCTTGAGTCTGTGGTACCCGGGCGATGAGAGCCTGCGGTTTCACGGGCAAAAATAGTGAGACCTAGTCTCAAAAAAAAAAAAAGAATGTTTTGTAGTTTTCTTTGTATAGGTCTTTTACATCTTTTGTTAGGTTAATTCCCAAGTATTTGATTTTCTTTGGTGCAATGGTAAATGGGGTGTTTTTTTAAATTTCTTCTTCTGATTGACTCTTTGCATATATGAATGCTGTTGATTTTTGTGTATCCAGCTACCTTACTGAATCGGTTTATTATTTTAATCAACTTTTCTGTCAATTTTTCTGGGTTCTCTTTATAGAGTATCATATCATCCGCGTATAATGATAACTCTGTTTCTTTGTTCACTATTCAGATTCCTTTTATGTCTTTCTCTTACCTTATTGCCCTAGCTAGGACTTACAGAACTATGTTGAAAAGGAGTGGAGAGAGTGGGCATCCTTGCCTGGTTCCGACCTTAATTGGAATGGTTTCAGCTTTTCCCCATTGAGGATGATATTTGCTGTGGTTTTGTCATATATAGCTTTTATTATGTTGAGGTATGGTCCTTTTATACCGATTTTTTCCAGGGCTTTCATCATGAAAGGATGCTGAACTTTATCAAATGCTTTTTCTGCATCTATTGATATGATCATATGGTTTTTGTTTTTCTCTTTGTTGATTTGGTGGATTATGTTGATTGATTTTCAGATGTTGAACCATCCCTGTGCCCCTGGGATGAATCCCACTTGGTCATGATGGATGATCCTTTTTATGCAATGTTGGATTTGGTTTGCCAGGATTTTGTTTAGAATTTTTGCATTTGTGTTCATTAGGGAGATTGGTCTGTAGTTATCTTTCTTTGCACTATCTTTATTTGGTTTTGGAATTAGTGTAATATTTTCTTCATAGAAGGTATTTGGTAGCTTTCCTTCTTTCTCAATTTTTTGAAAGTGTTTTAATAGTACCGGTGATAGTTCCTCTTTGAATGTTTGGTAGAATTCATTTGTAAAACCATCTGGACCTGGGCTCCTGTTTTTAGGGAGAGTTCTGGTGACTGCCTCAATTTCACTGCTTGTGATTGACCTGTTTAAGTTTTCTATTTCTTCTTTGTTCAATTTTGAATGCCTGTTTGGATGACTGTATTGTTCTAGGAATTTGTCCATCTCTTCCAGGTTGCTGTATTTTTTGCGTATAGATGTTCATAGTAGTCGCTATCTTTTGGATTTCTCCTGGGTCTGTTGTAATATCTCCCATTTCATTTATGATCATGTTTATTTGAGTTTTCCCTCTTTTCTTGATAAGCCTTGCAAGGGGTTTGTCAATTTTATTTATTTTTTCAAAGAACCAGCTTTTGGTTTTATCTTCTCAATGGTCTTTTTGGTTTCTATTTCATTAATCTCTGCTTAAATTTTTGTTATTTCTTGTCTTCTACTGGGTTTTGGATTTTTTGTTGTTCTTTTTCTAAGTACTCAAGTTGGGAGATTAGAGTATTTCTTTGGGCTGTTTCAATTCTTTTTATTTGGGCATGTATTGCTATGACTTTTCCTCTTAATACTGCTTTTGCTGCGTCCCACACAATTTGGAACATTGTGTCATCATTGTCATTTGCCTCCGTGTAGGTTTTAATTTCTTCTTTGATTTCCTCTTTTACCCAGTGATCTTCCAGAAGCCTGTTGTTAAGTCTCCATGTAGTGCTTACTCTCCTTATTTCCTTTTCATTGTTGATTTCTAATTTGATGCCTTTATGATCAGAGAAAAAGGTTGGTATTATTTTAATCTTTTTGTATTTGTTCAGGTTTATCTTGTGGTCTAATTATATGATCAGTTTTAGAGAATGAACCATGTGCATTTGAAAAAAAAGTGTATTCTTTTCCTTGGGGGTGTAGTGTCCTGTATATATCTATTAAGTCCATTTGGGATAGACTCCATTATTGTTCCCACTCCCAGGTGAGAAAACTGAGACCTGAATGCTTGAATGATTTTATAAGATCAGTAATCCTAGCTGATAGGTAGGGCAAGTTAGGATTTGAACACAAATGAGTTATCATAATATATGTATTTTTAAAAAATAATTATTCATACATATTTCCCATGTTTTTATAATTGTATTCTTTCATTGTGGTAAAATACCTACTTATTAATCCATTCTATTCATAATCAATTTTTGGGGCCTCCAGGTTTTTGCCATTACTAGATCTTTCATTGATTATTTTTCTGTATAAGTGCTTTTGCATTTGTGAAATTGTTTATTTTTGAATAAATTTCAAGAAGGGAATTCTTTGAAGTGTCTCACCAAATTTTGATCTTGGGGGCTGAGTGTTCCACCATACCACCAAGCAGTTCTCCAGAACACCGAATATTCTAGGTTTCCTAAAATGCAACTTAATTCTGACCCTGTTTACAGGGAGATAACATCAGGTGCCACAAGTTAAGGACTCAGTTCTGAAGCCTTGTCTTGGCAGACCCCATATCAGACTAGGCTGCTATCTATACTTATGATTAACTGGCTATGTATCAGAGGTTCTCATGACCTCCTCTTTGAAACTGATTGATTTTCTAGAGCTGCTCACAGAATGAAACATTTGCTTACTTGATAACTAGTTTAGTATAATAGCTTATGATAAAAAAGAATATAACTCAGGACCAGCCAAGTAGAAGAAAGGATGAAATTTCACTCCCTGTCAGAGTTCCTCTCTTCCCAGATCTTCATGTGTTCACTAAGAAACTTTCTAAACCCTCTTTTAGGTTTTAATGGAAGCTTCCATTGACAATTGCAATAACCTCTACTCTTTCACTACTATTTCAATCTCTAATCACAGGATTCCTTCTGGCAACTAGTCCCCTATTCTTAGAATTTGACATTCATGCCAAATGTCATGTCATTGACGTAACAAAAGACTTATTTGTCATTACTCTGTATTCTTAGGAAATTCTAAGGGGTTTTGGGAACTGTATGCCAGGAACCCTAAATCAGGACCAAATACATATTACCTATTTCTTACTATAAATAGATCATAATATTATAGGAACATAGGGATCAATTTGGGGTCTTGCATATGCTTCTGTTACCAGTTTCAGTATAATACCTCTTTGAATTTTATAAGATAGTCTCAAAAAGGTGTTTGAATTAATTACTACAAAGAGGATTCTAATTAGGTTATATTTTAAAGAAATTTAATGTTTCTGGGTTTTCTTTCACTCCATTACCCGTATTGGTGATTGCCTTAAAATCTTAAAATTTAGCCATACCGATTTCTTCTGTGGTACATTTGTATCATAAAAGCAGTATGCTTTAAAAAGTCATTATGCAAAAAAATATCTAAATAACTTCAAAACTTATGCATTAGACTGAAATCTGTTTATTTTCTGGGTATTTAAAAGGTTTAAATTTTGCTTTTTTCATTTTTTTAATCCTAATATATTTATTTAATAATAAAAAATTTTAAAATTATTTATATATATGTATTTTACACATTTGTATTCCCTGGGGTTCACCCACCATCTCCCCTCCCTGATCACTCCCGCTCATCCCTCCCCCACTCCCCAAGTTGTATACTTTAGTTTGGTTGTTAGCTTGTTTTGACTTTTCCACCTGGGCTTTTGTTTGTTTTTGCTATGTCCCATATATTAGTGAAACCATTTGGTTTATCTTTTTCTTTTAATAATCAGAAAATCTTTTAAATACAACTGATAAAATGTTTCTACTTCATATGGAAACACAATACATACACAATGAGATACAGAATTAATTGTAAAGAAACAAAAATCTCTTGAGCTCCTTAATGGAATTAAGATTATTAGTAGGGTAAATAAATGACATACTTTTTCTGTTATTCATTGTCACTTTTTCTTTTACAGAGATGCTGTTCAGTTAAATGTTATTGCTACAAGACAGCTTATTCTCCTTGCACAACAAATGAAGAATCTGGAAGTGTTCATGCATGTATCAACAGCATATGCCTACTGTAATCGAAAGCATATTGATGAAGTAGTCTACCCACCCCCTGTGGATCCCAGTAAACTCATTGATTCTTTAGAGTATGTTTCTTTGAAATTTATATATATTTGCTTTGATCCCAAAACTTCGGATCCAAGTTGTATCTATTTGAATCTCTTGGTCTATGTCTGTATCATGGCCTATTTCTGTTTCTCTCGCCACCTCTTACTGCTTATCCCTATTAGTGTTTATATTTGTCTCTTCAACAAATGATTATGTACTACATTCAGCAAATGATTATGTATCTACTACATAATCATGTAGTAGTAGATAATCATTATTTACTACATAATCATTCAAATGATTATTTATCTATACTACTACTACTGTTCTTTTGATTGTATAGGTTTATATGTAAATGATTGTTGGTACAGTCAGTGTGGAGCTTTCATGTTTTACTAGGTATCATAGTTGGAGGAAGGCCTATGAATAACTCATCTGATACTAAAACACCTGTTTTTCGGGGAATCATTCTTGTGATGAAGACATATAGGTATCAACACTAATGACTGCTTATTTTATAGCAAGGTTCTAATTTATTAAATAATTATTCTTTTAATTTGCCCAATGGAATATGTATCTCTCTGGAGAGATCTTTTATTACTAGGGAATCAGAGGAGTCATGGTCCGTGTCCTTTCATTGATGTGTCTAGTGTTGCTGTTTATAATTTTTTAAGGACTAGGATCCTGTGAATAATTTTGCATGAACATTATTTATGAGTATATGATGGATAGTATGTGAAAAATGTTTATACCAAGGTTTTATTTGGTTCAACCAGTGCAAGTGAAACAAATGGGATCAGAAAAAAACCAAGAAATTCTTTTTTTGTACAGACTATAATTATAGCAACATTCTCTGTCTTTTTGGATAGATAGATCTATTTTCATATATTTTTTATTCCTCAGATGATATTTTGTAGACATTTTTATTCACCTTTTTTCTTTAGGTCTCCTTTCTTCCCAGAGATGTTGTGTACTTCCAGCTTCTTGTTGACTAAACCATGCTTCTTTTCTTTTCTTCCTGTAGGAGCTACTCAGTGTTCATAGCTTCTTTCAAAGTGTTTCTTAAAAAAACTTAGGTCCTTTTCTTAAACTTACCTGCTACTACTCACTATGGTGAAGCAGATTGAATTTTTGAAAACTGATAAATATGTGAGCTACTGAGATGTTATTATGGTGATTTCCTGGTTTCTTTTTCTTTTTTTTTTTTTTTTGAGCTCATTCTTAGGTGGTCCCAGTTTTTAACCTCATTTTCCTCACAGGTCAGTATAAGTTGAGTGTAGAAGCCAATGAAGCTTTTCACTTTTCCTTTGATTAGCAGTCATTAGATCCAAATATTCAAATATTTAACTTGCCTTTAGGAGAACCTTTAACTTTCAAATTCTCTATCTTCTTTATTTACAAAAAATTTATCTAACATAATTTTAGAAAAACTCGTAGGTACACTCTGTAAATTTACACCCAGTGATATTAGGCTTACTAGCTAAAGCCTCTCTTCAGTTTAGCCAGTTTTTGTAGTAATTAATCCATTTTTTTTAAAATCCATCTTTACTATGGAATTATTTCTTAACTTGAGTAGCGTCCTCTCTACAATTTTTGGTATTCTTTTTCATTATCATACATAAAGTACTTTCACTTGCAGAGGAAAATTTATCTTGATAGTATTCATTTTATGCTTCCTCATTTTTTATCGTTAGTGTGTGGCAGCCAGCTGGTATACAGGTATGCATAGCATCATAGATAATAAAGAAAGAAGGAAAGGTGTCTGAAAATAAGTATATAATGTAATGGAATAAGAAATTTAGACTGGGAAAGACCATGGTTATCACCTAGTGTATCACACTCCTTTTACATATTATCAAATAGACCTTTCATTCAGGGCCACTCAGAGAACTAGAGGAATTTTATGACTTCATAGAAGGTTATTAACTGATACAATTTATTTTTATTGTTTATAATAGTATTTGTTAGTTTCATTAGTGAGCATTTGATTTTCAGTGCTTCACATTAAATATTTAATTTACTAACCCTTTTGCATTAAATATATATCATTGCAAATGTATGTAATTAACATGTGGCATTGTTAGGTAGCTAGTTATTATAGAGATTGCTAATTCTAATCTGAAACCTGTGGGGCCAGATATTTTGGAATTTATTTAGATGTGAAATTGCTTAGCTAGCTCTGGAGTAGCATCCCTTATCAGAAACACAATATAGGAATATTTATACTCAATGGTATTAAGATCATAAATTAATTTAGGTCAGCTTTTGTTTCCTACCATATAGTTTATGGTGCCCTCAGTTTTCAGACCATTTTGGATATAGAAATTGAATGTAAGAGCTGTGGACTTGCAATTGCTATTTAATGGAAGTAAGAGTTAACTTCCACTATTTTTTCAACTTTAAAAATCAGATCATTTGAGTCAGAAATATTTGAATGTGCAATGTTTTCTTTTTTTAGCCTTCTTCCCTGACTGTGCAACAATAAGTAGTTTTTCATTTTATAGTAAAACATCTGAAAGTATGTTTGCATGCAATTTCTTTGCCAGATGGATGGATGATGGCCTAATAAACGATATCACACCAAAATTGATAGGAGACAGACCTAATACATATATATACACAAAAGCATTGGCAGAATATGTTGTACAACAAGAAGGAGCTAAGCTAAATGCAGCAATTGTAAGACCATCTATTGTTGGTGCCAGTTGGAAAGAACCTTTTCCGGTAAGTTTTGAGAATTCTTTTAAGTAGTTGGGATTAAGCTTTTTTCAGTCAGAACCCTATTTAAAAAATGTTTTAAGAGTATGCATTATTTATTGAATGTGGTTTACCATGGTAAAATGATTTCTATTCATAGACTATTGCTATTTTTATTTCATTGCAATATAACATAATTTATTTCAGTGTAATGATGTGTGAATAGAAGTGCAGGTCAACATTTTAAAATTCTTAATTGAAATTAAATCAAAAGTTATGATGTTTTTGTGTCTGTAAGCATGCCTGCCTAATGAGTTTTCTGTGATCAATAAGAGATTGGACTCTTGATACGTCAACATTTGTTGTGTTTTAAAATGATTTATTGACTAGTTTTCCTTGCATAGATGATGGGAATAGAGATGAGAATATTCAAGATCTGTTTCACTTGCTTTTCACTGCTAAGAAAGATATGAGATTTCTGTGAGTTGCTGTAGAAAATAGCACTATGGTATTTATGAATCCTGGAATAAGAGAAAACGGCTAATATAAATTTAGGAAAAGCCTAGGTCCTTGTAGTGGTAATAATAACTTTTTTTTTTTTTGCTTTACAAGTGTATTTTCATTTGTTTTATTCACTAATTTTAAAGAGGAATTGTCATTTCCCTGTAATCTCAGACTACGCTATCAGTAAAACAGTAAATAACAGAAAACCAAACTTGAACAGGCTTTAATGTAGCAAAAATATTTGACAAATATAAACTCCTTTTCATAAAATTTTCTTGGCAGAGAATTAATGGAAAAAAGAATAGGTAACTCCTTGAAAATGATTTTACTTAGCCATTTGTGCTCCCGGAAGATTGATTCTATTTGGGATGAGTAGAAATATTTTGACCTGAATCTAATCTATTTTATAATTTTTAGAAGAAAATTACCATATATATATGTGGAGTAATAAATTTCTAGTTTTGTAGTATCTCTAATAGCCTCCCTTCTTTTTAATTTTCAATATTAGGGATGGATTGATAACTTCAATGGACCAAGTGGTCTGTTTATTGCGGTAAGTAAACCTTTTAAAGTACTTAACAGTCTACATATTTTTCTGTTTTCTATACATCTTTATATGTGTGTGTGCACTGTTTTATATATCTTAAGGTGTTGTTTTTAATTTCAACAAAGGCAGGGAAAGGAATTCTTCGAACAATGCGTGCCTCCAACAATGCCCTTGCAGATCTTGTTCCTGTAGATGTAGTTGTCAACACGAGTCTTGCAGCAGCCTGGTATTCCGGAGTTAATAGGTATATGAGGTGACAACATCGCTTGTTAAATCTGTAATAACTGAGAAGGGAGAACAGAACTACTGATTAGTGTTAATTAATTTTTCAAATCTGATAGTTCCATACCATATATAGGCATTTTTACGTCGAACTCCAAGAATTGGTTTATCACAGGCAGTGAAATAGTTTCATCAGCAATAATTAAGAATTGTAGTAATTCTCTTGTCCTTCCTCTGGCATGGACAATTCATTAGCAATTAAAAATGAAATAAAAGGTCTGTCCCTCCCTCCTATGATTTTTTTCCCTCCCAAAACTAAAATTTGGTATAAATTAGCATATATAAAGAACCAAAATGCTTATGAATGGCTTACATAAGTCAGATATGGCACACCAGAGCAGTTTTAGGTCTTAAGTCTTTGTCTAATGTTCTCCAGCTTAACATTTTGGCCATAAAACAGCTTTAATCAATTGGTGGTTTTCCTTTTGAAGGGTAGTAGTAGCACTTGTAGGTAGACTTTAAGCTTCTCACTAATGTTTTCCCCCAATTAATAAACTGCCCTATTTTTGAAGTCAGTATTTTATGTCTCAGAAAAGATAGGAATATGATGATACAAATTTATTTCTAATAAGAGGGAAATAAACCCAAAATGTTTTTTAGTTAAATCCTCTGAAAATGGGAAGGTGATAGGAAGAGCTGAGATTGATTGTTGCTGTGTTCCTTAAATTTAAAAAAAAAAAAAAAAGATATTCCTGTTAATGCAAAGAAGAAAATAAAAGAAAGAACCCTGTATGTTTTATATAAAGTAATATTAGTAATTAGTAGGGTAGGAGAAATGGTAGTTCTAAATAGTTATTCAGACATGAAAATTAATCCTTTAAGGATGAATTATAGAAGAGGTGCCAGGCATCCTCATTTCTTCCTACTTTATAGTGTGTAATATTTAGTTTGAATAAATGTGGCCCCCTTTTGTGTTTCAGTGTTCTGATCTTTGTTTTTGCAGACCAAGGAACATCATGGTGTATAACTGTACCACAGGAGGCACTAATCCTTTCCACTGGGGTGAAATTGGTATGATTTTACCTGTGTCTTTGAGTATTAGAATAAATCTTAAGATCTTAAAATGTTAACAGCATTTTTATGTTAGAATACTTCCCCTGAGGCATTAACACCAACATGTTACCAATTTCTGTTGCCATCTTAGAATAGCTATAAATATTACCTTGTGGTTTTTAGTATTGTTGATAATTTAGAAAAATATCTTACTTATCTCATCCCTGTCCCACCTTTGTCTGACCATTACTTTTTTTTTTTTTTTTGGCTGTCATCTGCAGCAACTTTCATATATACATGTTGTTTGGAGATATTTTTTTCCTCCCTTACAGACATTCTCAATCCTGATGTTGCCTACCCATAGTCAATATACTTCTGGATACACAAGTTGGCATATGTGAGGAGATAGCTAGTGATCCCAAAAATAATAACTTTAGCAAGTAGGATACATTTTGCCAGAATATATTCTGTTACATTAGTAGTTTATTTAAATAAAAAAAATCATAACAATTTTGTATGCTATGTTGTTTTAAAATAAAAATAGTACCACTTAATAGAATCATTTTAAGTTGTTGGTTTATGTTTTCAAATTGAAAGTAAAATATCTTTGTGATATTTAGAGGTTTTATTTTACCTCTGAACAATTTTTGTTACTCTCACAGAACAATTTTAATTTAAAGTGAGTGCTTTATTTATTAAAGTGAATCATTTGTCCTAGGGCTTTTCTGTTACTTTTTTATTTCAATTTAAAGATTGACTATTAGAGCATAGAAGAGAAATCTAGAATGATATTAATTTATAATGATTAAGTAGTATTGTTATGAATGGTAAAGTACTTTGAATGACTAAGATTATTTGTAATCTTGTGTGTAAAGTTTAGTAAAAATCAAATTGAGCATTATTTTTTAGTGAATCTCTCAATATATATTTCCATTAAAATATTAACATAGATAATAGATTTGAATGTGTTGACGTTGCATAACCTAAATAAATTGCAGCAGAAGTTAATTTTGGGTTGTTTTAAGCTTGTTGGTGTATGTTAATTTGAGCAACTTAATTATTCATAAGCTAAGGATGATGATTTTCCTTTTCTTTTTTAAGTAAGTACAGTAATAAGAATCTGGAAAGAGGAACAGAAAGAAAGAAGCTATCGTGAGAGGTGAAATAGAGAAAGTTACATTGTAAACTCACATAGGTAAAACATTAAAAGGATTTTTTAAGAGTGAATTTTAGAAAAAAAATTATTCATCTAATAAAAATTCATAAATAGTGCCAGTTCTAAAACCATTTGAGTTCAGCAGCCTGATACCCATATTCTCTTAGCTACCATAGTTGAGTAGTAAAGTTTGTTTTTCAAATGAGCGAACTTTGACATCTTTGGTAAAATATTTTGCTTTGTGAAAACATGATTTTTTTCAAAACTTCATTACATGGTTATTATCAAAGCTGTTACACAACTTTTCTTCCTCAGAATACTATGTAATTTCCACTTTCAAGAGGAATCCTCTCGAACAGGCCTTCAGACGGCCCAATGTAAATCTAACCTCCAATCACCTTTTATATCATTACTGGATTGCTGTAAGCCATAAGGCCCCAGCATTCCTGTATGATATCTACCTCAGGATGACTGGAAGAAGCCCAAGGTAATGGTGACTAGCTCTGTCTTATCTGTTCCTCTGACTGTTAAACAACCCATGCTTACACTAAAATGCATATTAACTCTGTATTTGTTTATGCTTATGATAAGGCTTAATGGCCTTTTGTGAATGAGAAGACTCTTGAATTTAAGACTTTGTCAGAAAAACAAAGGTAGTGTTGTAATTTAATTTATTCTAAAGTTTGGATGATTAATTATTGTCATGTGCTGAATTCTAGGTCTAACTTTAGGTTTTTTTCTGAATAACAAATAACATTCAAAATGCTTTGACGCTTATTTTTCCTACAGGATATTATCTAAATCATTGCTTCAAGATGAATCCTTTAAATCAAGTAATAAGGCGCCCCAATGTTAAGTTGTGTTCCAACAACTTAATGCTTCATTATTGGAAGGGTGTCAGACATACAGTACCTGCATTATTGCTCGATCTTGCACTCAGGTTGACAGGTCAGAAACCGTGGTAAGAGGAATAGCAGTAAATACACTGTATTGGTAAGGTGGTGGAAGCTTGCTGAAGAGACAAAAGTCGCTAGCATGAGCTTTACCTTTAGAACTACTAACCTAATTAATCACAATCACAATCGGGGTGTTGAGACATTTCTTAAACACTGAGGATACTTGGGGGGACTGAATCTCATCTTATTGGAATATTGATCCTCCAAAATCCATAATAGAGGAAATGTCCAACATCAAGGTTGTCATTGTTATTATAAGCTGAAATAGAGCCCTTCTCTTTCCCCTTAAAAACTTAGGGGTGAGTTTTATAGGGGATTAAGGGTAAAATTTTTTGTTTCAAGTGCATTTTGCAGTTTAAATGAAAAAATACAGGATGCTATAGAAAGTTGATATCAGCTGCCCATTCAGCTTATAATATGTAATTACAGTTTTTGACTAATTTTCCAGGTTGAGAATGTCATAGTCATAGTTTAAAAGGTTAATAGCAAATGGAAAAGTTCTATTTTTATTATAGTGGTTTTAGCCTTTCTTTCTCCTTCCTTCTCTTTTCTATTGAACCTTCGCAAACTTAGTTTTCCTATTTGTTTTTACCACAACTATAAATTGTTCTATAAAAATATATTTTTTAACTACATTGGCATTACAGTGTAACCTTTGATTGGAAAGTTCAGGATTTGTGTATTTATATATAAAGAAGATGCTGATTTCAGAACTTCCATCAGCTGCTCAAAAATAAAAGTGAGGTATCTGCCAGTTACAGTGTATCAGGATCTGAATTATTTGTAGGAATTTTCTGTGGATTCACTTGTCCATTGTTTCTAACCCTGTATGTTAACTATTGAGAGGTGTTGAGTTGAACAACTTTAGAATAGGTAAAAAAAAACTGAAGAGATAAAAGACCCAAAATATTTTAGAATTTTCTAGAATTACTGGTAAATGCGTTGTTTGTGGCAGCTCTCTTTTGTGCAAAGAAAGCAGATGTAAATTTATGAGTGATGGCAATGCATGTTGCTTTCTTGATACTAACAAATTTGTTGCACATAGAACAGAAAAGTCAAAACCATGTCAGAAAAGTTAATGTAGCTCCTTGCCTTGTACAGAAAAAAGGGAACTTAGTAAAATTTAAAAAATGAATAACCAATGTTTATTAAATAATTTATAATAGTTATTGCTACATAATACATTATCTCAAATTTAGTGGCTTAAGACCACGGCAGTGATTTTATTATCACTTTCAATTTATTATTTCAGGATTTAGAAATTCTAGAAGGAATCACTTGGGCAGTTTTAGCTGAGGGGAGGTTAGGTGGGCATGTTTCATATGTGTATGGTCAGATGGAGTCCAGAGGGGCTCCTGCAGTGGAATAGCTAGTAATCATTGTCTCTTTACATAGTTTCTGCAAGGACTCATGGTTGTTTTAAGGGAATTGAACTGCTTACATGACTGCTGGCCTTTCATCGGAAATCATATAGCAGTACTTTCACCTTATTCTTTTAGTCATAAGTGAGTCATGAGTTCTCCAAGATTTTAAGGAAAGGAAATACAGAGAATGGTCATCATCATGTTATAAGTGAACAAGTGAGATGAAAGGTATTGCTACAGCCATTTTTGAAAATGCAGGTATCTTCCAAAGTATCTTCTCCTGACATCAGCTTGACATCAGTGTTTGGGTAGCTAAATCTGGTGCTGTTGCAATGAGGCTCTTTAGGAATGGTTTTTCAGATATAGTTCCTCAAGTATGACACTGAAAACTTGTGAACTGAAATAAGTTACTTGTTGCCATAAACTGGACATAAAATGGTTAGACAAATATAGGAAAATAATTGTAGACAATCTTGTTTCAAAGGAGAAATAGGAAACAGTGATCTTTGGTCCCTAACAGTTCTAAAATCTGGTAATGCATTGATGGTTTCTTAGGGTTCAGTCTGGGAATTCTGAGGCTCTTAGCTTTACCTTCTTGTGTCATCCTTTTCCACTAAAAAATGGTTTCTGTTTGCAACTTCTAGCTTCCCCTCCCCCCTCTACTTCCTGCTGTAAAAGATTGGGAATCCCCAGGGGAAATGTTGGCAAAGTTTCTGTATAGGCCTAAAGAATAAATATGTTAAGCTATGGGGGACTTTTGGTCACTGTTGCAGTGCTGAACTCTTCTGTTAGATATAGCTTTCACCTTTTCAGTCATTCAGCTCTGGAACCATTGGTGTTATGTAAATGAATAAACATGGAATTTCAGTAAAACTTGACTTACCAAATAGATGGATTTGTCATATATCCTCTGGCTTACTGGCTCTTCATCTAGATACTTCTTTGCCATTTTTTCCCTTTAAATGTAAACTGGTGTTTCCGTTTTATATGTGTAGCTTTCCCTTTAAATGTAAACTGATACTCCTTTTAGATATGTACCTTCCCTGTGTATGTATTTTGAGACAATTTTAGGTCAAAACCATACCCACAGATCTTTTTTAGACTTGCCCTTTCTATCCTGGGTTCCTTATGTAGTTGCTATGGAACAACATCCTTAAATCTTCGATCTTCACTCTTAGATCCTATCCCTTAAACAGTGGGATTTCTGAGACATAGAGATCTGAAGAGCCTTTTGTTTCTCTAAAAGATTCTGTGAGGTACTTCTTTAGATATTTTTGAAATCTTGACTCTTACATTCACAATCTGAATTTGATCTGTACTCAGAAGCCATTTCTTAAGGAATTCCTGACTGTTTCTTACTTTCCCTCCAAAGTTTACTGAAATAGTTATTTTTTAAGTTAACTTAGTCCACTTTGAGTAACTTTTGGCTAGATTATTGAATTTCCATGTTACCACAGGTGACAGTTTTGTTCTTAAAAGTTTCAAAACTATTTTTCTCACTTCCTTTAAACTGTCACAAGTAATTTCCTTAAAATGCTTTAAGGTCACCAATGACATTCTAAGCCTTTCCAGGTTTTGCCAGTGGAAAAACCTCTTCAAGGGTCTTCCACTTTCTGTCACTTGATCCTGTGTGTTTTAGATTTATTTGTTACAGCAGCCCCACACTCCTAGTACTAAGATCTTCCGCATTATCTGTGTTGCATGACAAAATCACTGCAGACTCAGTGTCTTTAAACAATAATCATTTTATTTTTCATGATTTCTCTAGATCAGGGATTTCAGAAAGCTTTGGTTGGGTGGTTTAGGCTTAATGTCTTTCAGCTGGTTGCAGTCAGATTGGGTTTGTAATAGGTACACTGGAGGAGAATGGTAAAAGGAGAGGAAGGATGTAGAGTGGAGTAGTTGGGTTGTTCAGGCATCTTTTCCTCTTACATAGTCTCAGAACCTTTGTGTGTTGTCTCTGTACATGTATTACTTTGGGCTTCCTCATAGCACATCCATTTCTGGGAATTGGATAGAATTCATGGTCACTAAAGGTTTCAAGAGTGTTCTAGTGAGCAAGGCAGAAAGCTCTTTTACCCACTATTATCTGCCTGAGGCTATTACCCCTACCCTGTATCATTTCATCCTCATTCTATTGGTCAAAAGTTATCTTCCCTTCTTGGTGGGAAGATGGTAAAACTGACATTATTGGTGAGCATGTAGGATGGGAGGTAATAATGGCAGTCATTTTTGGAATGGCTCCAAATGGGAAACATCAAATAAAGAATCTTCTGATGTAGGATTTATCCTGTGTGAGACTTTATAGATATTGAACAAGAATCATCTTTGACTACTAGGAATGGCAAGTCTAAAAATAAGAGACATAGGGTTTTTATTTTGGCAATGTTAAGTATAAAGCCTTATAATTTTTATTTTAATTTGTTCAGCTTTTTACTGAGCAAATTACTAGACTTTATACCTTTTATTGGGACTATAATATAGCGCCCAGTTCTATATTTAATTGATGTTAATCATATCATTCATGGTTTTCATTTTAGTTACACTGTTGTGTCAGCTAGATAAAAATCTGAGCTACTATGTATCTTGACATACTTTTATTTTATGGTTTGATTCTTGAAGCAGTTATTTTGAGACTAATTTGCATGTCATAAAATCCACCCATGTGAAGTGTCCCATTCACTGACTTTTAGCCTATGGAGTTGTATAACCTTCATGATGGTCTAATTTTCAAGCATATCATGACATAATTTTAAAAAGTACAACTTAGATCTGCATCATATTGGTTCCTTGTTAATTGTCACGGAAGTAGTATGTATTATATTGCTACATGCGGAAGCAGTAAAAACTGACATTTTAAAATTGTTTCCATGGCCTTGTTTTTTTGTTATTTAGCTTAACTTCTCTGAACTTGATCTTTTATAATCTGTGTTGTTCTCGTTGGAGGTTATTTTTCCTCACTTGGGACATTTGACAATATTTGGGCATATTTTTATTTATCACAATGGGGGGGCACTACTGGAATCTAGTGGGTAGGGAACCAGTGGGTAGGGACCTAGATTGCCAAGGATCTCACAGTGTATAGGATTCTCCCCTCATCCCACCCCCATAGTAAAGAATCATCTGATTCAAAAAAGTACTTAGGTTGAGAAACCTGCACTAGATGGATATGAAATCTTGCTGTGTTCTATAGGATTGTGATTTTTTTTTCAGCTTGCTATAATACAGAATAAAGAATATATCTGATAATATTAATCCCTTGCATCTGCTCTTATGGCATGTTAACCAAAGAGTGGTAATGCAACATTTTAAGTTTCTTTTTAATTCTGGTACTACTCAATCCCGTAAATTTTATTTCTTTATAGATACTCTATGAATTTCACACATATATGTTCTTTCAGATTTTCTTATTCCCTTTAGTTTTTCTACTGTATTACTTTTGAATGGCTGAATCAGTGATTGGTTTTAGGTTAATTATGTCACTTGAGTGAATTGAAGATAAACCTAGTAACTGAGAATTATCAGTGATTAAGGGAGTTAGCAAGAAAAACTTTTTAATAAGATATATGTTGGAAAACTGTATTAACCAATATGTGTTTGAATCAAGTATACTTTACTGCCTCTAATAGTGAATATTGACTTGTTTATAAATCTGTTATGTCTTTTGTTATTTTTTTAGAAAATATCCTCTTTTAAAACACCCTGTTTTTCCTTCAAATGCTTTCTATGTATTTGATTTTTTCCTATTCAAATGTAGCCTTTGATTAATGTTCAATAATTTTGTGTTCAATAGAAGTTTCATTTTAAAACTAATTTTTTTTTATAGTCTGTGTTGCCTCATTTTCTCCCAAAGCTCTGTTTTCAGGACTTATAAATACAATGATTGTATCATCAGAATTACTTAGCTAATCCTACTGTTTTGATTTTTTTCCCTCCAATTTCTAATGCTTTAATTTTCTACCGTCTCCCCTATTTCTATAAACCCTGATTGTCAGACTTTCTTGAATGCATACAATGCTAATCCTTGTTGTAGGAAAATAAATACAATTCTTTCATTTTTCTATGAATTATTTTTCTGTTTAATAGAGGTTAAGTTTTGGTGTGTGTGTGTGGTTTTTTTGTTTGTTTTAAAAGATTCTTTCCTATCTCTATTGTAAAACTATTATTATTGAGAACAGTGTTATGAGATCAATGACTTGTGACTCATATTTATAAAATAGCAGAGTTAAAGATTAAGGCTTCTCACAATTTTAAAAAGAAAAAAAAACTATTGAACTTTCTTCTTTAAGGTGGATATTGGGAGTTTGGAGAGATTAGATCTTGAATTTCTGTTTCAGAAAGTGTTTAATATGAGTCATTGATTTCATAGCACACCCAGATAACCAAGAGCTATCTGTCAATGTTAAGGAGAAAATTATTTTAAAAGATACATATATTTTGAAAAAGTTGATAAAACGAATATTTCTGTATACTTTGCTTCCATGATGCTGAAGAGTTGAGATTATATTGTAACACAGCATGAGCGCACAGGAAATATTAGTGAATGTAACTGAAGTAAATAAAAATGTGACTTAAGGAACAAAACACCATGGAATACTAATTGATTCCATTTATTTCATTAGTACCACATGTAGGAAATTTGACCTTAAAATTTTATTCTTCAATCTGGATTTATAAAATGTTTTTCTAAGTTGCAGAAATATTCTTATCCCCTGCTGATTTGGTACTCATTGAATTACTTATTACAATTTTATTGTTAATATGGAAATTGTTAGGTGGTGGTATTTTTCCTAATGTATGCAAAATGTGAATCTGCCAATTTTTCTTATAATACAGGATGATGAAAGCAGTAAGTCGTCTTCACAAAGCTATGATGTTACTTGAGTATTTTACAAATCAGTCTTGGGTTTGGAATACTGACAATGTCAATATGTTAATGAATCAGCTGAATCCTGAAGATAAAAAAGCAAGTATTTTCTGCTTTGTATTACAAAGTAAATAGCATATTGTTTAGAGAATCATTAATAACTTTGGAATAATTGGATATGTTTCTATAACTGCTGTGCTACAGAAAGTCAATCTATAGTCTCTTTATGCTTCAGTCATAATTGGTAGTGGTGAAGTAAAGTTGTTTAATATATAATGTAAGTATTTGAGGGTGGTAAAAATATTTTCAAAATGGGATTGAAATGTTGATTCTCTTTAATGTTTTAGAACTTTGATGTCCACGGTTTTGTTAAAATTTTGAGAAAAACCAATATACATTTTGCACTTTGCTACTTTGAAGCTTAAACTCTATCTGTATTCCTTTTGGAATTGTTTCAATAGTTTAATGTGTAGAGTATATTAAGCAGTTTCTATTACTAATGATAATATTATCACTAATGATAATACAGGACCTTAAAATCTTTTATTATTTATATAATTTAACTTTCAGATGTTGTAGCTGTGGTTAGTAAGTTAATATGGTTGTATGTTATCTTTGTTCTCAACTTAAACCCATAATTAGAAGTTATTTTGTTTAGTTTTATTTAAATTTAACTATTTACCAATGTCTTTGCTAGCAGATCTTCTCTTTAGAATCATTTTTTTCTCTATGAAATATATTGAGAATACCTGAAAGATTTAGTAGGAGGCAGTTATTGTTACCTGTTTTTAGTAGTCTGACACGTTTCTTTGTTCCTCTCGTTTCTGTAATACAGTTCAGCACATTTATGATAACTATTTGTACTTTTATATTTGTCTTATGTTATTTCAGTTGAAGAGTTAGTGTAATTCGCTGCTGCTTTATAGGTGATTTGTTAATCCTGGTTCCCTTCTAGTTATATTTGGTAGTCTATATATATATTTTAATCTTGTTTGAGTTTCCTGGATCTGAAATTTGCTTTTGTGATTTTTTTAGTAACTTGAGAAAATACTTAGTCTTTCTTCAAATATTACCTCTTCTTTATTCTTTTGTTGTGAAATGTTGGTATATGTTATGTCATTCTCTTGTCCAGCTCTTTTAACTTTAATTTCATGTTCTGTATCTCTGTTTCTGCCTGAAATCTAGGTGATTTATTAAAATTATATGGCAGTCTGTCAGCTGTTTCTAAATCACCCAATTGGATTTTGAGTTTCACTCATTATATTTTCATTTTTAGAAATTTAGTTTCTTTTAAGATTTTTTAAAAAAATTTATTTTATTTTTGAATTTTTTTTTTAATAATACATGATTGTGTAATTGCTGATCTACACGGGAATACCCCACCACACCCCCTCTGGTCACTTTGCCTCCTTTCTTTTTGTTGTTTGTCCATGTTTAACCCTTTAGTCTTTTTTTTTTAAATCTATTTCCTCATCCTTGGTGATGGTGTGATTTCTTGGGACTTGGTAGAGCATGCCTGTTTATCTTTCCTGTACTGCTTTTGCCTTCACAGGCAGATTCGAGCACCTTTGGCTTGGATGATTGCTTCTTGTTTCTTGGATCTCATCTCAGTTGTTTTCTGCAACATTTTGTTGCTCCTTCACGCAGGTCTTTGGCTTGGGGTAATGATTCCCAGCCAAATGTTTTGGTAGAGCAGCTCCTCTATGGGGACAGCTATCAGCTGATGGTAGGTCTCCTAGTCTCCTCCTTTGGGGCTTTGCTGTGGGGCCACTGACATTCGGCAGGCCTCTTCCCTCTGAGCAAAGAGGGTGTACAGTGCCCTTATTGACAGTGTCTCTGTGCCAGGTTTTTGTTCACAGCTCCTCAGTGACTTGTAGGCATTGTTATTTTGTTTGCTCTTGAAGTTCAGTGCTGGGTGGTTCTTGCCTTGTTCTTATTGAGTCCTGCCTGGGTGGCATAAATTTAAGGGTCTTTTTACCTATACCTCACCTATTTGGTTGAAAATTTGTCTTGAGGCACTTATTCTTGATTAGGGCTCTCTGGAGTGGAGGCAAATCTAGGGGGGGTCTGTGGCAAACCCGACCCCCCCCCACACACACACCCCGCTTCTTCACAGGGCTCAGATGTGCGGTGGCCAGCAGGGCCAGCAACTCCCCAGGCTGACCCCAGCTCCATCCCACCGGACCTTGAGAGGCGAGTGGAGCCGGTAGAGCTGGTGTGTGCAGGACGTGGTGACCACGCCATCATGGTTCATCCGCGGAGGGCGCGGGCTCTGTGGCCTGCATGTACCAGTTGATCCAGGAAAGTCCTGGGCTCAACCTCTTTTCAGATTTTATAGATATTTCTTAATCTTAAGAATTTTTTCCTTGAAATATTAAATGTTTTTTATTTCTTTTTCTAATAATTGTAAAGGCTAATCACCATCTAATAAACGTATAGCATCTTGTTTCTTTTTTGCTTTGACTATAAATTCCTATTTTTTGAGGACTTCTAAGGGTAGTTTTTGAAGCCTATATTGAAACTGTAGTTTGCCAGTAAGGAATTGCTTCGGCCAGTATCCTGGTGATTCTTGGTATTAGATAGTGAAGTGGCGTTAGCAAGCTAGGACCACTTTAAAATATCTGATTAAGTTTTTAGTGTAATTCAGGTGTATTCAGGCCTTAAATTGACTCTAGAGCAGGTTCATGATTACAATCTGAAATCTTTCTAGTGCTAATTTCCTTTTTCTTTTCACGTCTTTGTAAAACAATATTGCTGAAGTAATAACGTATAACTTGAAGTTTTTTTTAATATTTAAAATTAAAATTATTTAAAGTATACTTACTGTTTTTCATACAGAGCCTTCAAAATCAAACTAATACATTTCAAATACCTAAGGGGTATATATAACTTGTGGTTTCCGTTTTGGGCAGATTTAATCTGTTCCGCTGGTTTTACATGATAAATTCTCAAAAGTCGAAACTGTTCTGTACCTATTTCTACATGTACTTCTTCATCCTTCCTCTGAGATTATAGCTTTTAAAATTCTTAGATTTCTGCAAAACTATTCCATTGTAAGTTTTGACTTAGGGATCAATAGCCTTTTTCCCCTGCAGCCTTCAAAGTAGGTTGCAGTTACCTGCATCCTGCTGATAATTACAGGTTAAAAGATTTATGACTTCTGTTGATTGTTTGCTTTTTCCCTTTCCGTCCCCACATACTGTTCAGTGTGTATATTAGAACATGAGTATCCAGGTGAAGAGAAGCACATTACCCCCAGAAGATGCCCTTATGCCTGGCCTGCCCCCAATCATTGCCTTTTCTTCTCTAACGTTGAATGTTTTTTGTTTGAACCATTTTTAAATCTACAGAAATGGCTTTGTACAGTGTTTTTCCATCCTTTTGTGAATAAATTTTTGGAATTAACTTATAGAAAATATGAATTTTTAACTAGTTGTTACTCAAGAACATAACTGATACTGATTTTGTTTCATTTAGACCTTTAATATTGATGTACGGCAGTTGCATTGGGCAGAATACATAGAGAACTATTGCATGGGAACAAAGAAATATGTATTGAATGAAGAAATGTCTGGCCTCCCTGCAGCTAGAAAACATCTAAACAAGTAAGTTTTACATGGGTTTGACTTTGTGTTTCTTATGAAATAATGCTTTTTTTGTTGTCGGCTGGTATAATGGAAGGCAATTCAAACATCCAGTTAATTTTAAATAAGCCCTTCAATTATGTAGTATTTTAAATACAGTTTTTATATAGCAGTTTCCAAGACTTTCATGTTACCATTCTCATGCCTCCAACATTAAGACAGTGTGACTTTAAGAAGTTTCACAGGTTGTCTAGTTGTGTAAAGGTAGAAAACTGAAGCTTAGAAAGGTTGTGTTTGTTTAGGTCATATGGTTTATAAGCAGACTAATCCTTTGACTTCTAATTCAAAGCTCTTTGGTCTAGGCCCTTTATTTGAATATTGGAGTCCTATCTTGCACTTTTTCTTGAAGTTTAGGGAATTTATGCAGTATTATTGTGTGTTTAAAGATTTGTATTCCTAGTTCTAAAGCCACTGAAAAACATCAAAACAGTTTTTGAAGCCTGAACAAGATAATGTGCTTCTTACTGTTTGTGAATGAGAAATTGCCCATGCTATTCCGTGTTTCACTGTTGAATGAAGACTGATCCAGTTGGATATTGATCATGTGATTGTTGGAAGGGTTAATTTCACTTGTCTGACAACCTGCAAACAGTTAACCATGTCAAAACAATGTTAATTTTGTTTATAAAATGCTACATATAATAAGCACACTTTTCTAGATTTGCTAAAAAGCTCCAGAAGTACAGGGTAATCTATCTCTTTGCTCTATAACATGCTTGCTACCTAGTATAGTACTTGTCATGTAAAATGATGCTCAGAAATAGTGGTTGAATGTATTAATTTGCATTCCAACTATACTGTTATTAAAGAAATAAAAATTGTATTGTTCATCACTAATAGAGGTATTGTTTGATGCATTGCTTTCCGGACTCTGCATTGTTACATTTGCTTGACTTCTGCTAACTTTGACTTAAAGACTTCTGTTTAATTTTTAAATAAGTTTCAAATTAATATGATTTTTAAATTTGATTAGATTAAAAACTAAGCACTGATTATCTGTCATCCAGCAATATTTTATTCTGAAAAATACTGTCTAATATGTGTCTTGATTTGTTTTTCAGGTTGAGAAATATACGTTACGGTTTCAATACTATCCTTGTGATCCTGATCTGGCGCATTTTTATTGCAAGATCACAAATGGCAAGAAACATCTGGTACTTTGTGGTTAGTCTGTGTTACAAGTTTCTGTCATACTTCAGAGCGTCCAGCACTATGAGATACTGAAGTCAAGAATATAGCATTAGAACATCTATGCATATGGTGGTCTAAATGCACAAAATGTAAAATGTACTTAAGTCATCTCACCTTTGTCAAGACATTAAACCATCTTAGATCAGAGTGTGGAGTAAATTCTGGTACATCTTACGTAACATTTTAATGTTTCTGTTCATAAAACCTAGTGAATACACTGTGGTATGCCAGTTCAAATCTACAACAGCTACCAAAACTGTAACTTAGCATTTTGAACCCTGGGGAAAAAGGAATGAAGGGTAAGAGTAGGAGTGGGGAATTAGGAACACTGACCAGTTTAACTGTGCAATTCTGGAACATTATTAAAATATGCCTTAACATATAGTAAATTTCTAATTCTAATATGTAGTGCAATGAAAGCATTTATTTGGGTAGGAATATTTGCTAAGTTGGTAGATATTTGATTCTTTACTATTTGATTTTTTTCATCAGTTGAAGTGGATTTTTAGTTTTGTTAAAATCATAGCCACACTATTTCACATCATCCTGTAAGTTACTGAGTGCTTTCATACATGAAAGACATGTTCTCATTTTTCTCTGTTTAGAATCTGATGCATATAATTTTTCTTTAATTAGTTGTTTTCATAACAGAAGTCTTCATACTATTCTTCATAAATCCCTACTGGATTTATATGGGTTTGGGAATTCTTACTAACATGATAAGAAAAATGAAAGTGAATTTAGTGAGACTAATATCAAGAAAGAATGGAAATACATTTTTCTTGTCCACATTTTGATCAAATAAAAATCCTGTGAGATTTTATTCATGTTTTGAAGCTGGAGAATTTCTTGAAACTTGGAAGGGGGAGGTGGGGACAGGGATGGGGACTTATTATACTTGCGTTCTCCTCTTAAAAGTCTTACTAGTAGTAATTAAAAGACTTATGCTGTCTTTCCAATAAAATCTGAAAGTGCATTATTGTGGAAGAATGTATTTACAGGTAGTCATAACATTAAGAAAATGTTCTGACATGTGTAAACATTAATTTTTGACTTTGAAAGCTGAATTCCTTCAAGAAAAATAAAATGTTGCATAACATAATGTGTATAAAATTAAATATGACTTTATTTACATGCCACATCAAGTAGCAAACAGTTGAATGAGTTGGAAGATAACATTTTTTTTGCATGTGGTTATAGCTTTAGAAAGAAATACATTATAGAAACAATATCCAGAAACTAATGTATATTTTAATAATGCATTGTAATTCCCTCTAATCTTAACAGTAGTTAGCTCTCAATACTGTTTTAGTACACATTTGGTACTAACTAGATTCATCAATATAACATGTTCTACTTTAATTGATCAAATTGTACTATATCTTAACAATATTATCTTGAATATATTTAATGAGGTCAGTTCACAATACAAAAAGTTACATAGAACTTTACATCTCAATTTTCTTTGTCAATTTAAATGCAATGTATAAGATGTTTATTTTGTTATTGTGCAAAAACTAAATGTAGAGATCACCTTCTTCTGTGTAGGTGCAAATCTTGAAAAGGAAAATGCTTCCATGTTGAAGCCACATTTTCTGTAGTAAAACTTTTAAACATTGTTTTAAAAGAAATATGTATATAGGTGCATATGCACACACACATACACACATTCTTTGTAATGATACTAATGTCTCTGGTCTAGGACCATACCTTGTATAAAGTATGAGAGACCATGACAAGTGTCAAAAAATGGAATGACTGATGCCTTTCATTTAAAGTGGCCCATGTAATTAATTATAGATGCTCTTTATAGTGAATATTCCGTCTTTTCAAATACATTTCCACAGTGTGTTGAAAACATACTAAGAGTTGTATGATTTTTATACATCTGGCAGATATACTAAAAATCCAGTGAGTTGCCTTTGTATCTTGCAAGAGAATCAGGTACAACTTTGCCAGGCACATTAAGTAAAAAGGGAGTAGTATAGTGTCTTCTGAATTGTGTCTTTGTCCTTGTAACCTAACTTACAGAAATGCTAACTGGGAGCATGCTGAGGCCACCACATTATCTTTGTGTGTGTGTTTAGAATCCCGTTGAAAAGAAAGCTAGTATGAATAACTTGTCATTCTGAACGTAAAATTCTAAAATTAGTATAAAAAGCATCAGATTGTTAATCCCCATGAACTAGATTTTAAGTCTGACTCAAATTTAAAGATCTTGGAAATTACTTCTGTTTGTGTTATTTACTAGATCTGATCTTAGTTCTGTTTGAACTAAAATACCAAATTATTTTCTACACAAACTCAATTTTTAACATCATAGACTACTAAATTAAATATTTCTTTTAACTCATTTGTTAAAGTTAATACTGTATAACATTTGTTTTTCTCCCCTCTTTCACTCTTGATTCTTATAATTCTGGTTTATATTTCTATTAGTCATAACATCATTGTGAGTATATTTAAGTTTGACTTGACAAGATTAAGATGTTCTTGACAAGATTAATAGAGACACATGGCAATATATTCTTTGACTAAAGGATGGTATGGTATAAAAATAAGCATTGTTTGAATCATTGTAAAAAAGATTTGGAAGCAGGGAGAAAAAAATCTAATATTGTGTGTGTGTGTGTTTGTCAGAACTGGTTCAGGGGTTTTGTTTTAAATGTAAATTGATGCTCTTTTATAAGAACTAAATAGAAGCATTATTGGGTGCCTTTGTTTGTAAACCAAAAAGTAATAAATGAATCCCTATATTTCCACTATAGTATTTATTGTATTTTTCCAATAATTTTCCTGAAAATTATACTGAGAATTACTCATGAGATAATGTGGTTAGGATTACACATGGCCTGTCACTTCTTACCAGATTTTCAGGTTTTCCCATATATCTTTTTTGAATTCTAAGTCTTTTATACAGTATTTTAGGGGAAGTGTATAGGCAAGAACAATACTTTTTGTTAAGGTATTATATTTATGTATTAACTGGAATGATTTTTTTCTGTTTTTCATAAAAGTCCTAGGAGGTTGCTAGGGTGTCCTTAGGCTGTAGCTGCTCTCCTTCACATTAATGTTAACTTGTAGTACATCTTTAGCAGTTTATTAAGTATAAGGGGTCATTCATTTCTAATAGAAATTAGCTGTTAAAAAAAGGGGGAGATGGCCGGGCATGGTGGCGCATGCCTGTAAGTGGCAGCCTAGGAAGCCACGGCTGGGGCCAGGGATCGTGGTTCGAGTCCCACCGGGGGCACGAAGGGAGACCTAGTTCCAAAAAAATATAGCTGGGCATGGTGGCATGCGCCTGTAATCCCAGCTACCTGGGAAGCTGAGGCTGGGGATTGCTTGAATCTGTGGTACCCCGGGCAGCATGAGCCTGTGGTTCCACAGGCAAAAATAGCAAAACCTATTCTCAAAAAAAAAAAAAAAAAAGAGTGGGGGATAAGGGGTGGGGAGAGCACATCAGGCTGGGGTAAAGTGAGTATGACTTCCCAAGGATGCCCTTCTGGTCTGACTCCAAGCCCTGACTTGAAACCATTACCATTGACTTGCTCTATTTTGAGAAAAACTCTAAACTTTTGCATGAGAAAGAAACTAGAGAAAAGAACCTTTGCTGTATAACTTGTTATAGAAATAAGTCTGTGATAAAAGAAATAGGAAATATTTTCTCATAGAAAGTGTTTTTGTCTTGAGGTATTTTCTAGTCATAGAATGAATCTGTTTTTTCTTATGGTGGTACTACCCTCTTAAGTATAATCTTGCTACCCTTAAGATTCCTAAATAAATTATCTTTGTCAATTGAGCATAGTTGTACAAAATTGTTAAATATTTTCTTTTATTTTTCTTTATTAAAGAAAAATTTGATTAAAATTAAGTTTGATGTGATCTTTTGCAGGTTCATGGCTCTAAAATTTATATAGAAAAATATCAAGCAATAAATGAGTTCAATTACTAAGTGTCTGAATTCAGGATTAAGGTTTTTGGGGTCACAGATCACAGAAAATACCTATAATTTTATACAAGAGGAAGAAAAACTGGGATTCTGAATTAGACTACAAGAGCAAAATATATTTAAAAATCTCTTCTAGACATTCAGTTTTCATGTTAGAATGCCTTAGGTTTGAATTTTATAGATATATATATATATATATATTTTTTTTTTTTTTAAATAACTTTGTAAGAGGTTCTTCAAAGATACTTTGGAGGCAAAATTCCTTTACTTTTTGCTGTTCTCTGGAAAACCTAATTTTTTTTTTTTTTTTGAGACTAGGTCTCACTATTTTTGCCCATGGAACTGCAGGCTTCCGTTATCCGGGCTACCACAGAATCAAGCAGTCCCCATCCTCAGCTTCCCAGATAGCTGGGATTACAGGTGCGCACCATCATGCCCAGCTATTTTTTGGGACTAGGTTTTGCTGCGTGCCCCTGGTGGGACTCGAACTGTGATACCTGGCCCGGACCGTTGCTTCTTAGGCTGTCGCTTACAGGCATTTGCCACCATGCCCGGCCTGGAAAGCCTAATTTTCTTTCATAAATCTGT